>AYEL01085477.1:0-11928 GCA_000484575.1 Olivierus martensii | reverse complement strand
GGGCCGGTCCCCGAAAAGTTTCAAAATCGGGGTTTCACTGTATTTATTGTATTCAAAAGATATTGCCCTCATTTTAAAGAATGTCTTTTGATGGCTATAACATGGTCTATAAATACTATATGGTCACTCCACTCCTATCGATAACAAAACAAAAAATGTGAAGATCTAGATTTTAATCACTAAGGCGGCGTTGGTGTCGATTTCCCCTTCATAGCAGACGAATTTCTATTGAGATCGCCAAGCTTCGATATGACTTCTAGCGGATATTTTTGGAACTATTCAAACGATGAATCTTTTCAATATACGAACAAGCTTCAAGGTTAATATATGTGCGACAATTCTGGTAAACATATGGGAATTTTTGATATATGTATACGAAATACGAGCAGAATACTTTTCTTTAAGAATAAAAATCAAAAATTTTTCTTCAACCAAAAAGTAGTCTATCAGTTTGTATACTTAGTTTTTTCCTTCTTTTCTAATCAATGAGAAATGAGTATAGTCTTAGTCTATTCAAGTAAAGAGGTGGTGGACATATTCCATTTAAGCTATATTTAGGGGTAATAAATAGTAAGAAAAGTTAAAGCCATTCTTTCACAATTGGAATGGCTTGCAGCGTTTTTAAATATATGCTGTCTAGAAAAACTTTACAAAATTTACATCACAGTATTTTAAATTTTCAATTTTTCAAATTTATCAATGTAATATAAATATATTTATCACATTATTATAATAAGTAATTTTGTAATAAAATAATGTAAACGTAATATAGGTTTTCAATAAAACAAATTATATTCATTATACAAGTATTTAGCAAGCGTGTCTTAAACATATAAAAAACATTATCAGAAAAATGTTGAATTGCTGATGGCAGATTAACGATTTCTTGGAAAAAACAATCAGGTTTTATCATTTTAATAATTTGAATAATAAAAATAACGATAGCAGTAATATATCCGAAGCTGAAGAATTAGATTCAGCTGAAATCAGCATTGAAGGAATTGATTTATTATCCGATTCCGAATAATATTCAAGTTAATGAAAAATTAACATAGTAAACCAAAAAATAATAAAATATTTATTATTTAGTACATGAATATTCAAGAAAAAGTGTTTATTATGTTTACCACATTTCCTTCTCTAACCAACCCTTTCAGTATGTTTTAATTAATGGTAAGTACGAGAATGGTTTTAAAAATACACAAAAATACTAGAATTTTCAGAATTTCGTACGAGAGTATTGAACGCCAGATATAACAATCCTGCTGACAAGCTTTCTGTGCTGTGTTGTTCACGTTTCCATGGCCATTGCGACTGCACGTAGCGCCTTCTATAGTTCGTGGCGGATCTCAATAGAGATGCTAATTACATGTAGTTACATGTAGAAGCTTAAAAATCAAACATATAGTGAGATGAATCTGTATAGAGTTACTTATAGAAGCTTATAGCTCAAACATAATAATGTAAAATTAGTTTTAGCAGGAATTTCGCTATATTTTGATAAATTAGAATGAAAACACCTTAAAGTTATCCTTAACGTTTTATGAACTTAAACTTATGGTAAAAAATAACATTTCAAAATTTTTAACGTTAATTCGAAACTATCATTTTTAAGTCAACAATTTGCAGTTGTGACTTGTTTTTTTCTCTATTCTTCAAATATGTTTGAAATAATGCCAATTAATACATTTCTAATTGCTCCGAAATTACTAACAATAAGATTTTTGTAATCAATAATTCAACGGAAAATGGATTAAAAAATTTTAAACAAATATTGAAAATGTATTTCAGTGTAATGCCCAGTGTAATAATTCCGTTTGAAAAATAAAATTAAATAAATAAATAAATAAATTTTTTGATGGGCTGAATTATTGTATCTGAACACAAAGATCATACAAATGCTGAAAAAACTTTATTAAAATTTCTGGATCATAGCAGATATATGGGCATTTGAAATAAAACTTATTGCATTTTAATGTAAATTGGTAAATAAGGCATAATTCCTTGATAATAGCAACATTATAATTACTTTTCGTACGATTTTTAAAACACTATTATTTGTTGATATATTGGTAAATAAATTTTCAAGTATATCTATTTCAATTCCATTCATAAAATAAATATTAGTTCGAACTTTTCTATGATACATATCTCCTTTATTGAAAATAATTTTTTGAAATTATCCTGATAGAAATGGTATGTACAGTATAATAGTTTTGCGAGGAAAAAATATCTCATTATTTAAAATAATTTATTTATCATTTCATATCTAGTATTGTATTAGAATTTAAAATAATTCATTTATCATTTCATACCTAGTATTGTATTAGAACTTCTTTGAATGGGATAAAGCTATCTGGGAACTGAAAATTTTGTGATTAATTTTGTGCTCTCTACGCGGTCCACTATTTCACTTAAAACTAACTTTTTCATTTCACAGTAGCCCTATTATATTTGAATAAGAGGATATTAATTCAGTTATAGATGCTGAGGCGACCCAATATAATTATATATTTATATTAACATATTCTTCTTTCAAAATGTATTTTTTTTAAATGAAAAGCTTTTCTTATTTATTATTAATTATCAATTTGTTAATTCCCAGAATTTACCATTAAATTCTAGGAATTAATAATTGAGCAATACTAAAAATATGTTATTGCCAGTTAAATATGTTGTTTTATTTAACTGCACTTGATATTGACACTTAAGCTTATTTTTATAAAACAGTTGATGTCCAATGTAATAGATAATTTACATTGGAAAAAATTGAAAAAGAAATGAATGATCATTATTCTATGACAGTAAATTTTTTAGATGTAGTTCTTTACCTAAAGGTAACATTGAAAGTCTAGATTTCTTTAAAAAGGGAGATATTATTTAACTAAGAGATAAAGAATGATTAATGTGAGATAGAAAAGAGATACCATCAGAAAGTTCAATAGATTTACTGTAATGGAAGATAATGATGAGAAAACTATTATGAGTATCACCTGATATTATTATTACTTGATATAAATATTAATAAATATTATTGAAAAGGTGCTGATGTTGTTAAAGGTCACTTTAAGCATTTTTATGGTGTGGCAACTAGTTTCAATATTTAAAATGTAAACAATATTTATACCTTCTCATAGCAAATATCTTTATAAAGAAATATATTCTCCTAATGCTGCTTTTAGATCTTTCAGAAATAACTCAATGTTATTTTTCAGTGGAAAATATATTTCTGTTAAGGCCAATTGCATGACTTTCAGTCTAATCTGCAGAATAGCTATTAGTCAAATAATTTTAACCCATTCGTTTTTAATTTAAATATTTATTATTAAGTGTTTTAAATCAAAGAAATAAATTATTTAAGTTTAATAATAATAATAATAAATCTAATAATAAAAAGTTTATTTTTTAAATAATTTAATTGCTAAAAGATATCTATCAACAACAACATTTTTTTAATTTTCAATTTTTTTGAGACAAAATAAAAAATTTTGGATTTTTTTTTGGATGTGACTTAAATGCTATTTCCATTATTCACTTAATCATTCATGCTATTGAGTATGTATATATATTAGATTAGATAATCTAATAATATCAAATTACAAACCAATTCTGATATATAAGATTCTAATTTTACAAGAAAACATAATTTGTGCCAAAATTTTTATTTATATACTTTACCCTGATTTTATGGTAAATTTATAATGAGTAAATTTTTCAAATATTAAAAAAAGACACACTTTATTTAATGTGAATTGATACTTTTGGATACCAATGATATTAAGTCACTACACAACTATGTTTTTCCTAATACAGTTCCCAATTTTAAAATTCTTGAAAAAAATTTATTAATTTTTGTGTTGTTTTATTTCTTCTGCATATGAAGTATATTATATCAAATTCCAGAAAAAATCAATCAGCCTGATTAGTCAAATGGAAAATGATTCAATTATAGGGATCACAGTCAAATGTGACTCGTGTGTCTCAGTATTTATATGAGGGATTCCAGCTTGGCTATTGATCGCCACTCCTGTACAATATAGTTGGCTCCCATGATGTCAGCCAAATAACTACATGATATAATGTTTCCTTACCATTTGAAGTATTTAGATTTAATTCTGAGTCCCAAACATTCTGAATTTTTTATGAGAGATCTTACTCACTAAACTATATCCTTCAACTGAATATGCCATCTTACCATGTGTATCGGCCACTGTCAAATTATTTATTATAGACTTTCTTTGAAAAACTGCTACTTTAGGTTATATTATGAAAATTAACATTACTTATTGAAGTAATTTTATTGCCATGTATATACCTAGATGTATCAGGATAATTCAGTGGCATTTTTGGGCTCAGTAATACATTATAATTTTTCTCTTCATTTAAATGATAATTTATCCCCTGATTTATGAGCATTTTTCAGGAACACTTTATTCTTATAAATCAGGGTTAAAGTGTATTTGTTAATTACAGGTAGTCCTCGACTTAGGAATTCAAACAGAATTTTATTATAAGTCATAAGTTGGACCAGTTGGAAGTGTCCTGAATATATGGATTTCCTACCACCAATCTTTATTAGGATACTATATATTATTGTAATAAACTAAACAAACAAACAAAACTATATAGAAATCAGATACAAAAAGGCTAATTTTGTATATCAGACCAAAATGCACATGGATTCCTATGCATATGATCCACATTGATCAATCACAGAATTTATTGATTACATTACTGTTGTAAATATAAATACAGGTATCCCTCATATAACATGGTACTTCTACAGCACGGTTTTTACCTAACACATTTAGAAAATTATGTTTATTCTCCTACAACACACAGTATTTTCATTAATTCTTGTAAATCCACACTATGGACACACAATACCACACAAAATGCAGTCATGGGAAATACTTTGCTAAAATTAATCATAAATGCAATTTCACTAGTTTTTGTTGTGAGAGGGATGATATGCAGTCTGTTTTCAATTTCAATTTGAAATTGGGTTAATTGTTGACCATTGAAAATTTTTTGTTCCAAATGTTCAGTTCTTGGATTAAAAAAAAATAAGTTTTAATTCATAAATTACTTTTGGGTATGTCTTAAAGAACATATCCAAAAGTAATTTACAGCCCTGTTTTGTAGTGGGTTGTAGCAGATTAGATTACAGATTTTGTAAAGCAAGCCAAAAATATACAAACTTTAAATGCAGAAAAAAGTTGAGAAAGTGAAGTTGATATTATTAAAAAGAAAAAATGTTCTCTTTTTAACTGAACAGTATTAAGGGAGATATAATTATTAAATGAATGTTACATAGGCTATATATTTTTTTTCTTTCTTTTTGTCTTTTACATATATTTTTTTTTTTGGGTCTTACATATATGTTATTTCTTTATGTCTTGTGTTATTAATATTCTTAATAAAAACTATGTTTTGTATGTGGAATTAAAGAAAGTTATTTGTTTTGAATTGATTTTGGAATGTAACTTCCTTTTTTTTATTGGTTTCAGGTCTCATATAACATAGTTTCACACAACATGGTGTTTTTTTAGGAACCTATCTATCATGTTATAGGAGGGATACCTGTAGTCATAAATCAAGGATTATCTATATATTATAGTGAAATATAACTGATTATGACAAAACTATCCATGAAATTTTTTTATTAATTTTTTTAAAATAAGAATTTCTTGGAAATTTTTAAAATTCATGTATGATTTTAGTATAATTTATTAAATTTTTTCCTGTTTGGAATCTGGTCTGATTGTTAATACTGTAGTAGAAATAATTATAAAAATTTATAACTTTTATAGATTAAAATTGTTAAGTTTAAAAAAATTTTAAAATATTGTAAGATAAGACATTTTGTTTCAATATATTTATTCAAAAATTTTCATTTTAGATTGCAATTCCTATTGAAGAATTTTACAGTGCTCATTTAAGATTTACCTTTAAACATCGTTCTTCTAATGATGGTAAGATTTCTTAATGATATAAATTATATATATATAAATTTTATAGTCTTGGTCATTTTTATCTTGTTTTTATTTGAAAAAAATTTAAATATTTTTCTTAGAACATTTTATATAAATAAAATATAGATTTTTAAATATTCTTTTTACAAAAATACTATATATAGATGAATTAAAAAAAAAAACAGATTCAATTGGTTATAAATAAATTTGCCTAACTCTTAATTTATACAGTAGATTATTCTGCAAAAGTAGTGCTGTGCAAGTAATAAAATCATATAAAATGAGACTGATTTTTGCATTAAAAAAAAATGAGGGGATAACGAATTCAATAAATGCATTAGTAGATAAGTCATATATAATAGATGCATTATTTGATTTAACAGTCATAAAAATGTATCAACAATGAAACAACTGTCTTATTTATGACATAATGTTAATTTAGACCAGTGATGTCCAACCTTTTGGCTTCCTTGGGCCACATTTGAAGAAACAAATTGTCTCGGCCACACATAAGATATACTAATTTCAACCAGGACCGCCGAGAGAAAAAAAAAAGTGTAGTCTGGGCCCCACTTAAAAAGTACATCATTTTGATTTAATAAAAAAAAAAATCATATAAAATTTTAAATATTTGTTTAAAAAATGTACAACAAAAAGAAAATTTTTAAATTTTTATTACTTCATCTGAGATGAAGCCAAAAAAATTTTAAAGCCTACATCTATCAAAATACTGTTACAAATAAAATAGTTTATTTTGGCACAACTGCTTTGCACTCTTGTGGCGGCCTGTGAATTATCAGACATGTTATGTGATACGTTGGGACTCGACAGTTGGGCCCTTTTCGATGCCAGGCCCATGACAAAAGTCTCAGATTTCACCCCTTTCAGTGACCTGATTCCAATGATAGTTGTTAGGCGGCCGGATGGCCACATGTTAACGTATTGGACCCAGTCCAGCATCTCCTGAAAAGATTTTTTGGGGGTGAAGGACGGGGAATGCCAGGCCAGATGCCGCGATACCCATCTTTCACTATCCAGTCCCCCCTCCACAGATGAAAGTGCAGCACGTGGTTGAAACCGGCCCTGCCTCTTAGTAATCTCACTGATTGGAAAGGGGCATAAAACAAAAAAAAAAAAAAAAAAAAAAAAAAAAAAAAAAAAAAAATTGTCTTGGGCCACACACAAAATATATTGATTCAAACAATAGTTGTTAAGCAGAAAAGTTAGTAAATAATGTACAATATATGATACCTACCATGACAAATAAGCAAAACATCTTAGCATAATAATCTTTGCCTTCTTTTCATTCAGAAATTTTTTAAAATGAGCAGGTCAAAAAGTTTTAATCACTGAAATAAGAAATATTTTAGAAAATAGAAATAAGTTCATTAGGTACATAAAAATCTCAATGTTTCAAAGAAATTTATGATTTTATATTGGGCCTCATTCAGTATAGCGGTGGGTTGCATGCGGCCCACATGCTGCAGGTTGGACAGCCCTGATTTAGACCAAAGGATATTTCTGCCAAATTGATGTGAAAATAAGCTTAATGGCATTATTTATGAAAATGTTTTCTTTCAGTTAAGCTTTCATTGTACTTTTATATGCTTTTTATTAATAATAATCTATTGTGAATGAAAGACTGTTGGAATTCCAAATAATTGTTATTACTTGAAATTCCAACAGTCTTTCATTCACAATAGATTATTATATCATTTACATATAAAATATTTTAATAATGTTGTTATTCACTTAAAAGTTTTGTAAAATTTAAATATCTATATATAATCATTTATAAGCCAAAGAATTTTTCCAAAAAGTTTTATTGAAAGAGAAGGGTCAGCTTATACATGGAACAATCAAAAATCAGAAAATTTATCACACAATTATAAGATTTGTTCCTGTCATTCCTTCATTCAACTGCATGATCCTCTATATTTATTTCTTATAATAATGATCATCTTAATGATTTTTTTTAGTTAAAAAATGTGAATATGTATGATTAAATATAAATTAATATTTGTAAATAATTAAATATTGGATATTGCACAAAAATGATCGAAAATATATGAACCAGTCATGTTACATCCTCTTTGCACTAGTAATGCATCTTGCAATAGCAGCTGAATGCACCATATTTACAGTAGGTGCCCTCTTAACGGCTGTCGGTTTAACCAGCCATTCAGCTAAAATACTCATACGGCAATTGTCACTGCCTGTCACGACGTTTGTCTCTATCCTCCAGGTATTTATTAATTTCTCTGTTTATTTGAGCAGTGGACGTTGTTATTGCTTTCTGCAAGCAGTGTACATGGTTATTTCTACTCAGTTACTGTAATTCAGTTTGTGAAAAAATTTTCGTTGGAAAAATGAGCGAAAAATGAAAATGAAATGTAGTGATGATGGAACAAAAATTAAATGCTTTAGAACGTATAGACAAAGCTGAACCAGTGTAACGTATCTGTGACAAACTCAATGTAGGAAAGAGTACAGTGAAAGACGGCGCCGGAATTGTAAATCCATATACTGTATATGTAATTCGGTTTAACCGGCCATTTCATTATCCGGCCAAGGGTTCAGTCCCATGGTGGCCAGTTAGAGGGCACCTACTGTATTTATAAAAATCTATTTCTTCTCAATTATTAAAAATATATAGATGTTTGTGAATGTTCATATTTAAATAAATTCAAAAATATTAATTTACCAAATGTTTCACAACTAAGATCAGGAATGTATAGATTGATCTTTTTTAATGAATAAACATAGATAATGTTAATGCGCATATCATAAGTTGATATTAAATGGAAAGATAGGAATCTCTTAATGTTTTTGAACAATAATTTGTGTACTTTGAAATAGTTTAGATCAGGGGTGGGCAATTATTTTCTGCCGTGGGCCAGATAAACAATTTTCAGGATAAAGCAGGCCATATAAAAATTGAAAACTAGTTAAGGGCAAATTTAACCTTATGACGTCGTGATTATGTAATTATAAAGTAATGTAATGAGATTATTAATGATAACATTAGATAATCATTAATAATTAATAAAAATTACTTTGACTTAAAATGACTACTCACATTCAAGCAAGATTGATTCATGCATGAACATATTCCTATCACCATCATATGGGACAAGAATGATGGTTACACCAATTTATCTGCGCATGTTCTTGTCAATCTCGCCAACATGTGTAGCCACTTTTGTGATACTTACACATAGAATACATTCGTGTTTCAATATTATTTTAAAAATATACTTTTCTTGTGTTACTTTCTTATTTTTTGTTTGTATGCAAAGAGTTCAAAATTATTTGTAAAATACTGTTATTTTCTTAGTTTTTGTTTGTATACAAAGAGTTCAAAAGCATCCGTAGAAACTAAGTTTTTGTTTGTATGCAAAGAGTTCAAATGCATCCGTAGAAACTACTTTTCATTAGAAACATTAGAAAATAATTTGTCCTATGAATTAATAAATTCAGACAATTTTCTTTAAAAACGTAAGTAATTTATTAAACTGATTGATTGTTAACAACCTATAACATCAGAATGTTACAAAATATTAGCTATTGATTGCTAATAACCTAAACATCAGAATGTTACAAAATATTAGATATCTACGTAATTAATTTTGTAAAAATAAATTTACAATTTAATGTGAATGGTGAAATTTACTATGTTCATTATTAATTACATCATCAAAATTTGGAATAATCTCGCTAGTGTACACATATTCTGTACAGAGTATCCATTCTTTTATTCTTCTTTTTGATTAGAATTTTAAGTGTGTGGGCTTGAAACTGTAGTGTGTTCTAATTTATGCAGTGGGCATACAAGATGCCTTCACGGGCTGGCTTATGACCATCCCTGGTTTAGATCACTTAGAAAATATTTAATGATTATTTGGCAGTTGATTTCAGAGATTTCTTTAAGGAACCTTACAGGGAAATCCTTCTATACACACACACACACCTACACACACACCTACACACACACCTACACACACACCTACACACACACCTACACACCTACACACCTACACACACACCTACACACCTACACACACACCTACACACCTACACACACACACACACACACACACACACACACACCTGATTTTGTATAAGTACTCTTAGAATCAGGAGGTGTGTGTGTGAGTGTGTGTGTGTGAGTGTGAGTGATCTGTTAACAAGCCAAATCGATTAACTCCACTTTTTGAATTCTTTTAAATTTTAATGTCAAAACACTTTATTGATTCTTAATCATAATGAAAGAAACACCAGTAATTAACTTATTAAACAAGATAGTTTTAATCATATATTAAACTAATTACAGAGAAAATGGTTTTTCTATAATTAGTTTGCTGCTATTTCCTTCATTGAGATTAAATAAATTTTAATATAGGCAATCTACAGTACACTTTAGTTTGAATAAGAATACTTTTATAATTGTGTGCATATTTATGTATAGTTTTTATTATATAAATTTATGAATTTAATTTCATTTGAACATAGCAAAAGACAAGACTGAAAAACCATTTGCCATATCATTTGCTAAATTAATGCAAGAAAATGGGACAACATTAAAAGATGAAATACATGAACTGCTAGTGTATAAAGTAAGTATTTCATTAATTTTTTATTATTATTAATTTATTATTTAAATATAGACTTTACATTGATAAAATTCAGAATAAAAATATAGTCAATTCTCAACTTACAACTGTTCATATTTATAATAGTGATGTAGTCAGTAAAATCTGTGATTGGTCAATGTAATTCAATAAGTTCAAATGCCTGATCTAATAGTCCGATATATGAAAAGTGTTCCTTTTTTATGTCTGGTTCTTGTAATTTTGTGTTCTTTATGTTTATTAATATAATGTCCTAATAAATATTAACAGTGAGAAATCCGTGAATTTTAGATATTTCTGTCTTCCAACCAATCCAACTTATGATAGCAGGATTCAAATTGCAAAGTCGCGATTTTTAACAAATACCAATAATAATAATTATAACTAATCCTAACAGTCTAACGACTTTGCAAATCTAGAGTTTGGCCTGAGTTCAGGTCTTTTACTATTTTCTAAAATAAATATAATCAAGTAAAAAACAAATCTATCAAAAATTTAACGTCTAACCGGCAACAACAAACAACTGGATACTTACAATAGAAGAATCAAATCATTATTTGATTTAGAAGTATTGAATAACTGTTAAAATCTAAACTGACAAAACGATGTTAGAGACATATGCTTATAAATTGAATAAATTCTCAAAGTTTAAATAAGAAAAATATAAATTTATTATACTCAAAACACTTACAAAAGTGTTAAAGCTTTATTTAAACAATAATAAAGCAACAGTTCAATTAATCAACAAAACTTATTTAATCCAACTCAAATATCAAAAAATCCAATTATTCACAAGAAATAAACCTTAAATACTACTTAAATTCTAATACCTCCACCACCAATACAAAACTTCAAGCAATTGTAGATCTTTACAAGAATTCAAATGTCACTCAACCAGTTTCACTTTGATACCAACACCTCACTGTGTTGTTGGTTGCTTCTGTTTTTATACCTTGTGACTTACAATCCTGATCTCGGCTCATTTGCATAAAGTCGCGTCATAGTATCAAATTTATTAGCTTACAGAGTAATCAATTCATGTCATCCTCTTTATAATTTAATTATATACTGAACAAAACATTGATAAGAGATCATTCTTATATTCTCATATCGGCTCAGTGGTAAAACTTATTTAGATTAGATAACGTCATTAGCCAGGGAAGCTCGGTTGGAAGATGGCTGTCTGTTTCGTAACACGTGATTGCAAACTACTGAGATGGAGAATGTGAAGATAAGTCAACTCTTAAACTAAAATATAATACATTAAATAATAATGAAAAATAATAATAAATAATAAAAGAGCATAATAAAATAATAAACAG
>AYEL01085473.1:0-41286 GCA_000484575.1 Olivierus martensii | reverse complement strand
TCAGCGAACTAAAGAGTTGCTTTCCCTGAATAAAAATGAGGTTAGAATTGTTACAGGGCTTCTTACAGGGCACTGTCATCTTAGACGACATCTTCATTTGATAATTTGATTCATTTGGCTTACTGATAGCACTCTGTGCAGATGTCAGTACGAGGAGAAAACTCCTCTTCCCATTTTATGCGAATGTGTGGCTCTTTCGTGGTTTAGGCGTGATCTCTTGGGGTGTATTTTCTTGTTCCTGAGAATCTTGCTACTGTCCCATTGAGGAGAATATTGCCTTTGTTTTAAGGACAGGTCTTCTCCTTGGATGATCTGATTGGGGGATGCACAATAGACCATTATTGGTCGCGGTGCATGGGCTGGGTAGGCTCCTCCCTGTTTTACTACTACTGCTATTGTGCTCTGCACTTATTTCGAAAATAATTTAATTAATGATGTTTAAAAATTTCGCAGCATACTTAGATCCTCTCACGGCACCTTAGTTGAAAATCACTGCTCTATAGGGATGTTCAATTTGCTATGTGTTTTGGTTCTGCATTTAATAATCAAAACATTGGGACGTGGCGTCAGCTGTTGACTAAAAATATGATCAAACTTGAAATAGCCTGTTAGCGTTATTCTTATAATTAATAAACAGTAGTCATTTTATGCTACATATTATCTATAATTGCATGTGAAATGTGTTATCATTCAGTATATCGTAATAATTTGTTTATAGGAATAATAATTATACGATATACAAGGTACAAGTGATTACGATATATTCGTAATAATTTGTTATAAACAAATTATTCCAAAATATATTGTAATTTAATTTTATACCTGTAAATTGTAAGTTTAAAAGTTATTAATATATAAAAGCTGTAGACATGATCCAAGTCCCTCTCTTGAAATAATTTATATAATCTGACTTCCATCAAATAACATAATCTTATCATCAGCTTATATTTCAGATTTTGTAGTAAATAAAATGCTTCCCTTTTTTAAATAGGAATTTCTTTAAAATATCAAAACTAACTTAATTTATATATCAGGTTTCTTACAAGAATTTTACATTGTATTAATATAAAATTCGAATAATGTTTCCTCTCTTGTGCCTATCAGTATTAAGAGAAAAGGAAAAATTTGAATAAATAAATCGATAAATCAATTGCTTCTTAAGTCGAATGTATCTGGTAATCGAAGCAATATGTGTTTATATTTTAATATAAAATATGGTATAATGTGTAATGTGTATTTGATATTGTTGTTTTCTTTTACATACATAATATGAAGACAGGAACATTATAATTCTAACTTGGATACACCTTTCTTTTCCCTACATATTAAAATGAACTAGCAAATTTTTATAATACAAATTGGAGCTGATCTTTATAAAAGAACGAACTCAGAAATAGATGTTTCGCAAGTAAGTTTCTCATGATGAAGTTATAATGTGATCATTTAAAACAAATATGTAGTTATCTTTAAAAAAGATACCAGGTTGCATATACAGGAACGAATTATATAAAGACATTATTAATACATCTTATTCTTAAATATTATGAAAACATGTTATAAATTCAACTATAACTCGCGCTGCATTGCGAAACTAAATGCAATTTCGTTGCCAGACAGGAGACAGGAAAATTTATTGATGCAGAACAAACTAGATCTACATTCCAAACTCATTGAAATAACACGACCTCTATTGACAAACATTACAAAGTAAATACTACGATACAGAACATTATTGGTGCGGGACGATCCAAGATTTTGATTATCCGGCCAAAATTCACTAGCATCATCTTACCATAAAGTAGTTTATAATTCCCTACCAAGATTAAAAAATGCAACTTTACAATTTTAATCTCATTTGATTCTCGTTTTTGGATAGGAAAAAATAAAACATCTTAAAATCCTCTCTTCACATTTCATAACAAGCGTACTGAAACTGCACAAGAGTTTTATTAATTAATAAAATATTTATTTTTATTTTTTAACTTGCAATAATTTTAATTTTTAATATATTCATTTGAAGTTTTCGGTCTTTCAAAAAATATTATTTCATTTTTATTCATGAAAAATATTTAATTTTTATAAATGTTTAGTCTTTTTAAATATTTTTTCCAGCTAGAAACACATTTGTTTATACATTAATAAATTGCTTTGTTTATATGTAAATTATTGCTTTTTTATATATAATTTGAAATATTTATGTATTTTATTGAAAAGCAATTTCAATTTTTCTATTTTTTGTGTAATTTTTAATAGATACAGCATTGTTGTTTCAGAGGTTAATCAAACTTATCTGCATGTTGATGGAAAAGAAAGTATAGCTGTTTCAATTACGAGATGGCGAGAACCTTCAGTTCTATGACAATGAACAAAGATTATAATTTTGAAAGCTGATATGCTGATAGGTGGCAAACTGATACAACCTACGAAATATTTATGAAATAATGATGATTATCATGAAAAACAAAACAGTATATATTTTACATAAATATTTAATATGCGTGCATGAATGTAAATTTATTTAAGGTGGGAAATGCGATCCTTCAAAGAACATAAGTAGTCCAATTATTAAAACCAAACAAAAAACTTTGCTTCATAAAAAAGCAGTTTTTGAGTTTCTAAAACAATATCTTAAAAATTTATGAAAAAAAATTAAATGATTTTTTTATTATAATTTTGTAAAAATAAAGAACAATTAGATTCTCAACAAACATATTACGAGATTGGATAGAGATCCGTGTGGTAAAAAATATTGTTTACAATCTAGGTTCAATTTCGCATCCCAGACTTTTTCAAGAAGGATCCGAACCCAAGGCGTTAAACTCCCATTCTTCCACTTGATATATAATCCTACCATGGGTGTGGAAAATCCGTAGTGAGCATTTTTCATGTGTAGTATAAAGCCACTTTCCACCAGTGAGTACTGACCGATAGAGCATTCCAGTGCCCCACGGGATACCCATATCCTGGTTTGTTGAACACACATACGCAGATGGAATCAGCCGTCAGGCTGATTCCACTTGGGTATGTGTGTTCAACAAGTCGATAGAGCATTCCAGTGCCCCACGGGATACCCATATCCTGGTTTGTTGAACACACATACCCAGGTGGAATCAGCCTGACGGCTGATTCCACTTGAGTATGTGTGTTCAACAAGCCTCTTTCTGAAAAAATAGAACCTAAGGTCTGAGTCCACATCCTGAAGGATGCAAGCACAGCAAGCTTCAATCGCGGCCAAACGACTGACTAGTGCTGGGAATTGGAATGTCTTGGAACTTAGGTTAAATCGGGTTGCAAAGTAACAAGCAAAAAAGCATTTTTCGGGACATTAAAATAATTACTGAAATAAGAGAAAATCCTATAAATATAATCTATCTATATAAACATCATAATAAACATTCTAGTGTTGATAAATTATAGAACAGTTTAGATAAATAGGTAAAACAGCACGAAAACACTTCATCTTTAACCCAAAGATTGAATTCGGCAATCCTTAGGAAAATTAGGACTATACAGGATGAGCCTCAACAGATAATCCATAGTCCAGCTTTAACGATATAGGTGAGTAGCTTGTGGGAAGATAAATTTTTCGCCCGCCATTTATTGATCAACAGATTGGAAAGCGGCGTTATCTGGTGACAACAATGGATTATATAAGCAATTTAGATAAAATCAGATAACAGACAATAACATGGTACGTTATTTTTTTATTAAAAATAGAATATATTTTAAATATCCAATTGTATATAATGAAACAATAATTGTGCATCTACTTAAAGCTTTATTTTTACAAATATATTTCATTTTCATATTAATTATAGAATGAAACAATACTTAAATGTTATAAAGATAACTAAAAGTATTTATTTCAGATCAATTTCATATTGATTATTATGGCAAAATTTGCTAATTACATATATTGTAGATTCAGATATTATCAGACTATCGTAAAAGAAGTTAACGAATCTTAATATTTTTATTTTTTTTTCTAATCAAAACAATTTTAAGAGTTAATAAATTAGTAAATATAAAATTTATTGTAATAAAAATAATATATTAATTAATAGTTTATCAAACTTACCAATGAATAACTGCGTAGAATCTCTTCAATATGTCTGACTATACTGTATTTGTTGAGAGTGTTTTTGTAATGTAAAACTCTAATAATTCGATAAAAATTCGGTTTGCGTGGAAAAATTTTAAAAATTCATCGATTCCATTTAGATCTATTTTATTTTGCTTTTATGCTATAGTTCCAATTGTTTATATAATAAATTTCATTTACTATTTGCTATACTTAGATATAATTTATTGCTTTATGTCAATACGATGTTTACTAATAAAAATTTAATTTTTGTGAACCACATATAGCTAATTATTAAATTAGTAAATATGGTTTTCCTTAATTAATACTTTAATTATAACCAAAAATATTTTGTAATTTAAATCCGGTTGAGCGCCTTTGCGGTGAATAGACGCAACGCCACTTAGAAAACATTATATACATGTTTCATACATTCTAACATATGTTTCATACATGTTTATATTCTTTATATACATTCTATTCCCGATTAAATTTGGAAATCGGAAATAGAAATAGATTGCGCACAAAATGGTTCTGAAAACATTATATACATGTTTCATACATTCTAACATATGTTTCATACATGTTTATATTCATTATATACATTCTATTCCCGATTAAATTTGGAAATCGGGAATAGAAATAGATTGCGCACAAAATGGTTTTAAACTATATCCATTTTAAAAATATTGATTTTTTTATATTGTACGAAAAATTAAAAAAAAAGTAATATAAGTTAATAATTTGTTAATTTCTATTCTAAAAATAATTAAAAAATAATAATTCTACTGTACGATTTTACCATTTGTTAATTTTTATCGTAAGCTTACTTCGTTTGCATATGAAAATTGTCATATTAATATAATAACTAAAGAGTAAATCTACTATATTTATCAATTTAAAATATTTTAAAAACTGTATTGCTAGAAATAATATAAAATCAGTAATTATTATACGATATATCTCTATTAATGACATTAATAGATTAATCTACTATTCTGCGAATAATAACGGTTAATATCTATACTTACTCTATTAATGACATTAATAGATTAATCTACTATTCTGCGAATAATAACGGTTAATATCTACAGTATACTTGCTTTAATAATAACGCTGATATACGGATTAAAACATTTAAGAGGATAATTGTTTTAGAAATTCTTGCTAGAGGTCAAAAATAAATTATACTTTTTCCATTAAATAGAAATTAAGTCTTATAAAGTAATCACATTGTTTCTTCTCCATTAATGACTTCTGAATCGATTGATTTTATGAAGTTTATCAATAGAAAGAATCTGTCATCGAAGATGACTTCAACACCACTTTATTAAACTTAGAAGTTTGAAATTTAATGGGCCTTCGAACTGATGAGATTCAAGATGTTCAAACTCTTTATAAATGAATCAAAAAAATTATTTTTTTTTTGAAATTTAGTAGAGAATATATCATTGAAAATAATCGATCACACAAGATTTAATGCCATATGTTCAATTATTCTAAATGGTGACAATTTTAAGATTACAAGCAGATTAATTTGTAAATAACATCACATGTTTAAATTTGCATTCAAGCATTTATGATTATTATGAGACTATTATTAATGTAACTATATTAGGAACTTTACAATCCTTAGTTTCTAAACAACATTAATCATGTTAAGTAAATATTAAATGGCATGCATGTTTGATGTATCCAGGTGTTGAAGTCGACCTGATGGCTGCGTGGAATAACCACCTTGGACCAGGTTCAAAATCTGTCCAACAGCTCCAGATTTCAGGAGGAATCTGGACTTCTTGAACAGCAAACCTTATTCTTCCAGTTCAACCCACAACGTATGTGATCAGCCTGTGGTGTACTGTAAGAGTGGCCGCCGTTAGGAATAGAATATTCCAAGTGCAATATGGCGGTTCAATTAACATAATCTGACCAAACATTGAAGGTCTTGATCGGAATACTCTTATATGTAATGAAATATTTTGAAGTGTTGAAAATACAATTTTGTGCAACAGATTACAACTTTAACCTTATCACCATTAATATCTAAATCAATTTTTCTCATAACATCCATCGTCATAAATTTGTTCAAATAATTTGTTTAGAACCACAATATATTGAAATAATTAAGAATTATTTTCATAAAATAAATTATTAACACGAAATTATTAATAAAGACTTATTTATATTGTAGAATTGTTAATATTCAGTGGAGGACATTCATGATTTCTTCTGTTTCTCAATTCCAAAAGTGAGGAGAAAATAGAATACAGTGATTGCATTAGCTAGAAAAAATTTATCTGTATTAAAATATTATTTTTAATAATATAATAAATTAATAATATATTGTTTTTATCTATATAGTCTAAATCAGGAATTGTTAAAAAAGTTTTTAAAGTTGTTGGTAGCCTTATTGATCTATCACTTACGTTGGATAGCATCATGGTTATGAGTGCTACTTGCAGATTGGGTTCAATTCACAGTTTCGCAATTCTACATATTCCAGAAGATGATAGAACCGGACATATTGAAATCTATTATTACTCCCGTATTATTATGTATATTATTGCAGTTACCACTGATATAAAGACTTAAGAGGACGTATAAAAAGCCGAAATGCATATCTGCTCCATGGGTTAACTGCTTTATATTTTTAAGTTTTTATGTTTTTAAATAGTTCAGAAGGTTTATGTTTTAGAAAATTTAAAATTTGTCAGAATCGTTGATATACCAATGTAATAAAATAAGTAAACCTACAAAAAGCCTAATTGTAAAAATTTATTTATTTCTTATAGAATATAAAAATAGCAGATTTTTTTATATAATCATTTTATTTCTGTGTAGGAAAAAATCGTTAATAAATTAATTAAATAAGATTTACTAATTTTGATTAAGAAAATATGATCAGCATACTGGATTTTATATCACTTTATTGACGACTTCTCTTTATTTATAGTTCTGGAGGATAATTCTTATACACAATAAATGGGAATATGTCAATCTTATCCACATTTCCATAAATTCCATTCCTCATATTCAAGTGAAAATTTTGTAGAGATACATTTGATAATAGCTGTTTATTTTATGCGCTTGTTTGAAAATAGTGGTTTATTTTATGTGATTGATGACGCTACCTTTAAAAAATTGTGTTTATTTTGCATATTAATAAGAAATAAATAGATTTCCCTGGAATTATACTGCAAGTAAATTCGAAAATTATTTATTCATTGGAAAACTTCATCTATAAATTATCCCATATAATAAAAAGGAACTCTCCATATAATAATATACTGTATACCATAAAAGTTATATTTCTAAACTTTATCTGAATTCACTTTTATGTGTTGAAATATACTATTTATAATTATTTCCGATATGCAAAAGAAAGAAAAAACAACGAAAGACCAATATATTTTCGTTATTATATAAATTTATATTCAATTAGCTAACTGTTTATCTGATCCAGAATGATTCGCTTTAGGATTTTGTTCACGATTCTCAGACCATATTGCGAAACATTAAAATGATTCCACAAAATATTCATTAATTTAGTACCCCATACAATAGACTCTCTCTTATTTGATTTGTCTTTAACCGGCAACATTCTCGTCCAGCTAGGAGTAGAGAGAAAAATGAATAAGTTATTTGGAAGGGAGAAAAAAGCATTAAAATCTACTATTAGATACTGTATCAAACAGAAAGATAATTCATCTTCCATTGATAAATTCTTACAAAGAATAGCGTAATTTTTCTTCAAAAAAGAATTTAAATCGAAAAATGGATGATAAATGGATAATTTTCATTTAATCACAATTAACTGCCCCGTATAAACCTATTATTAGATGATATATTTATTTACAGGGTTCGAATCCAGTAAAAATTACAGTTCTCTGCAGTTCGACCGATTAATTCATGAATGTCGATGACTCAACGATGGGGATGACCTGTGGCATGGGCTAAATTCGTGCTGCCACTTATAACCAATAGGTTGAACCCTAGTGTCATAGTTTGATGGAAAAAAATTCTGAACGTAGCGCCATCGAAGAATTAATAATTAAATTTAAACTGATTTACCTAAAGAAAACATTTCTAATGATTGAATACCATGTCTAGGATTCTGTTCATTTCTAAATTTAATGTTTGTTCGAAGCGATTACATGCTAGTCTCCTTCAATGATTTATTGGTTAGGAAGTATATTTCTAAACTTTATCTGAATTCACTTTTATGTGAACCTCAGAATGATTTATTGGTTAGGAAGTATATTTCTAAACTTTATCTGAATTCACTTTTATGTGATCCTCAGAGGATTGTATACAATCCTCTGAGGATTGTATACAATCCTCTGAGGGTCATCCGTTTGATTCCCGAGACTGTTCGGGTAGAGTAGTTAAAATTATATAGTAGTTTAATTATTAATTTAAAGATAGCACTAACCACAATAGAAGTTATATCTGATAATTAAAAATCCTCTTTAATCCAAGGGTTTAAATTATCAATAATTAAATTAATTTGGATTATAAAAATTACAATTTGAGTTATAGTTTAATGCTGATTTACCCTTAAGACAAAATTCTTCTTTACGAAAAAGAATCCACCCACTGATATTCCCAAAGGCAGCTTTCCAAATCTCTTCATAAAATTCAATATCTGAAAATAAATTATTTAAGTTCAGTATATTATAAAGTATAATAGTCAATGCATATACAGTATATATGATTACCTTTAATTTGTATTCGAGTGAAAACTGTGCCGATGAGATTCTTCCAATTGAAATGAAGTTGCTGTAAATCTTTGGCAGAAAAATTAAGCTATCAATTTAATGAAATGCAAATGCATTTATATAAATATTTAAAGAAATCATAACGAAGTTATAGTTTGCAAATATTATGTTAAATACCATAGATGTAAATTTTTTAAAATTAATACAGTTAACTATAAATGTTTAATATATTATTAAATTAAATTAAAAAACATACACGAATCATAAAACTACAGTACATCAAAAAATTCTAGTTTATACTATTATGTATATACTGTATATATATATATATTTATACACACTTTTTACTTTATTTCACGAAAAACGAGAATACTTCCCTAATAAATATTTATTTAATGGATTATGAGGTACTTAATAATATTAACTTGAATCATATGGTTTAATACAATTTTATTTGCTGGAATACTAAGGATAGTCTATTAATTATATCTTTGTAAGGATGGAAAAAAAATGACATAATTGAGTATATCTTCAAAAAAAGCCTTATATATATGGATATTCACACACACACACACACACACACATTTATAGATATGTGTATAAATATATATTTATATTCACCATATATAAATAATGTGCGTGTAAGTGTGTGTCTATATATAATTAAATAATAAATTAAATAATTAAATAAAATCCAATAAATAAAAATATACAAGCACTATGCATTTTTTTCATTTGGTAAACATTCGTTGCTGGCAGCCACAAAAATTCTACCCATTTTCAATCAATCTTAAAAATTCAGAATAAATTTTACTTAAATTGTTACATAAGTAATGGTCGATTTTCATTTGATACTAGATGTGTTATTTTGTAATTAAAAAATCATTATTCACGGTGTTTGAAAAGCGATATTGATATAAACTAGGAGTCGGCAACGCGGTGCCCGTGAGCAATTTTTAAGTGTCTGCTGTTCAAATATCTGAAATCTAAATTTTAGATATTTGAACAACAAATACTCTTAGTTGTAATGAATAATTTTAATAAAAATTCTTTACTATTGCGTATTTTGATTTCATCTTCGCCATTTTACAATTGTACAATTAAATTTTGGCGAAAACTAATCTTGGCGACATCTATACTAGTTGACTAGATGAATCAATTTTCGTGTACTAGAGACATCTTATACCATATACAGTTTTGAACAACAAATACTCTTAGTTGTAATGAATAATTTTAATAAAAATTCTTTACTATTGCATATTTTGATTTCATCTTCGCCATTTTTACAATTGTACAATTAAATTTTGACGAAAACTAATCTTGGCGACATCTATGCTAGATGAATCAATTTTCGTGTACTAGAGACATCTTATACCATATATAGTGAACTATTTTCTGTCCCCACTATCCTTGTATACTCTATCCAGCCACTGCGTGCTACGGAGCCTGCTGAAATTCCTATGATGTCCACCGAACTCCCTTATAGTGAACTATTTTCTGTCCCCACTATCCTTGTATACTCTATCCAGACACTGCGTGCTACGGTGCCTGCTGAAATTCCCATGATGTTCGCCCGAACTCCCGCATTTCTGAAATATGCCCTCCTATTAAAAAAGGTTGCCAACCCCTGATATAAATTATCGATAAAACAAATAATATTATTTTTTCAGAATTATTAAAATGTTAACTATTTTTTCATATATAATTAAAAGATGAAAAGAATCAAATATAAAACAACCCAATATTATTTTGTTAGCGGCGAATGGCCGAATAATAATACGTTGTCGTGCCACACAGAAGAATCCGGATCCGGGAAATCCTGTAAACAATTTTCAGGGTTCTGGGACCGGGCCGGCAATTCTCATACATCACCATCCTGTGCCTCTCCACGGATATGGTTGCAGCCCGTGATTGGTACCTGGCTCTGCCCCTTAATAATCTCACTGATTGGAAAATGGCGTAAAATCTCAAAGAAATTACATACAGTATGTATTTTTCTGTTTTCATTTTGAATGATTTTTTTCTGCCTCAATTTTATTTTTATTCTTATTAAAACAGATATTTTTTATCTAAGCATTTTTATGATTTCGAGCGTCTCCTGTAATTTTTGAGAAATTACATACAGTATGTATTTTTCTGTTTTCATTTTGAATGATTTTTTTCTGCCTCATTTTATTTTTATTCTTATTAAAACAGATATTTTTTATCTAAGTATTTTTATGATTTCGAGCGTCTCCTGTAATTTTCGAAAGGAAATCTCGAATCTCAAGGAAGCAAAAATTTCGTGAAAACATATACGCTAAGCACTTGCCAGGTCCAAAAGGGTGTCGGACTAAATTATCAGCATTATTAATCATTTGATGGGTATAGAATATATGTAACTAAAACACCATGTAATGACGAAGTTCTGCATTCAAAATACTTTATCGCCATCAATATTTTTCCATTTATACAATATGTGAATACAGAATTTATCTTTACAATTTCTGAAACTGTAAATAAACAGATATTATATTATATTTATATCCAATTAAATACTTTTCATAATTTTTATCAACAATTTTAAATTTCATCAAAACAAATTGACCTTTTTGGCATAGACGAGTGAATAAAATAAAGTTTTGTGAAACATTAATAAAATTTAAAAATTACTACTAGAATCGATATCATAAATATATATTAAATCAATTTTACTTTCTGTTAGATAATATTTTATTCCGAAAAATACGAAAATTCAATTCGATAACTGAATTTAACATAAAATTCTAATAATGAATTAGAAAAATTTCTAAACCCCTGAATGTCGACATTTATCCTGTTTTACTATATTTATTTTTTTAGAATAATTCAACTTGTTAATTTTATAAATAAATTAAAAAAAAAATAAAATAAAAATGCTGATTTCAATCCATCCTATTTAAATAGAATATCATACTACAATTTATTTTGTATTATTTATAATGTTCTATTAATCACACACCCGTCACTAACGTATTATGGTGAGATTTTATGAATATAAATAAGATTTAAAATTTCACTTACTTCCGAAGTTAATCTGGAAAGCAGAAACCCAGTAAATAGCCATCCGATAACAAAACCGCCTCGCAGAAACACTAGTATAGATTTTAATATTATATCCATTTCTAGAAACAAAATCGCATAGAACAACAGAGAAATGATGTAACAGAAAAATACATAGACCAATGCTGCTAAATCGCTAAATAGTCCGTTCGTTTCTTGAAATATATTCCATAATTCATTATGTCTAGTAATTATATCTTCTATTTTCATCTGTAATTGTGCAGAATTTTTATGTAGACAATCCACCAAATGCTGCGTATATCGAAATCTCTTAAAGAGTAATAATATCAAAGGAAACATGACAGAAATAATAAATAATAACTGTCCAGTAATCAGCAATGCCCAAGACATATAGGAAACTGAGCACATAAGGGCAATGTTGGGTGAATTAATTTTTTTCATGGCTGGATATATAAATATGTAAAGTGCCAATGAGATCAGTACAGTTATAAGAAAAAATACCGATAACCAAACCTGAATTATTTTCCGAATTGTTTCTACGAATTCCAATTCTTCATTGCATACACTTTTATTATTCACTCAACATATGCTGATTCTTCTAATTATAGAAAATGCTATTGCGAAAAATAGGCCAATAAAAAACGTAATTAGTTTCATAATTTCTGCTCCTTCTTCATAAAGTGTATTCCATCCAGCACATACGAAATTATCGTCAACTGTTATGAAAAAGAAAAGCAATGCCATAAACCACATGAAATATTCAATTAGGACACCATAAATATTGAAATATTTTGATCTATATCTTGTTCTGTTTTTACAGTTACAAACGATGAAAGAATTGATGCCAAATACTTTTCCAATTTCAATTAAAGGATACAATGCACATGCGGGATTCATCTTTTCCCTTGGTGAATGTTCAATGTTGATGACATTAGAACTGCTATCGATTTTTATTCGATTATCCGAAGAGTATTTTAAAAATTTATGCTTGAATTTTAATGAAGGATATGTAAATATATAAGAATAATGAAGTCATTTTGATGCATAAAAAATTTTAAATCATATAGTTTTTTATATATACATATTGCTTCGTATTATACTCTAAGAACAATTTGATGCACTTCCTTGGACATCGGTGATATAAAAACTTTATATAAAATATGCCGTGGTCGGTTGGCTATTTTCAGTAGAATAATTATAATAATGATAATCAGTTAGCGCCGTGATTGGTTAAAAGATATTTTTAGATTTCATTGGCTATATCTTTATAGCGCCACCTGCAAACTGATGTGTGAATAAAATTTAAAATCGGATTAATTTTTTTTGGTTTTCTTTTACAATGGATTGCGACATTTCTGTTTATATTAAAATGGGTAGAAAATATTCAACTCATCTCGGATTTAGATGGTCACCTATTTCTATGGAAACATCATCCAGATTGTAGAGAACTGGAATTGATAGAATTAACCCTTATATAAATTATTTACGGGATAATACCTGAATTAAATCGCCGTCCTATGAGAGGAAATCGATAGTGTTTCCATGTAGTCAGTTCCGGAGACATTAATATTTTTCCTGAAAATATAAAGAAAAGAATACGAAAAAATTTTAAGAAGGAAAGAAATACAAAAGATGGAGAAATTAAATCTTGCAGGATTCTTTAGATTCGAATCATTATTGGCCTGTAAAAGAAAAAAAATATATAAATTTTTTTTTTCATAAATTACAAGTATCTGTATTTGGAAGAAAATTGAACTTTCTAGAATAAAGTCAAGTCCTTCTTTATTGTTTATACCCTTTTTGACTGAAAATTGCTAAGCTGGAGAAATTGCAATTCCCTACGTAGGGTGCCTACAGATATGGAGGTATCGTTCCTCAAGTTAATAATGAAGATCAACTACCAGGGCCTGGGCTCTTCTCAAAAAGTTATAGAAATATGGATACGAAAAAATTGAATTTGGATTCTTCAGCTGATAAGCTAACATTTTATACGCGACTATTTAATCGATTATCGGTATATTCAAAAATGGATTGACTAGTTAATTCTGTCTACCATTCGAAGATGGAATCACCTCATAATCAAATGGAGAGATGAATATAGAAATAATATAATAAAAAATAATATAAATCATCTATAATAAAATGGGATGAATAGTGGCATTGATAAATAATAATTTCAATCTTGGAATTCTGAGAATAGTTTAAAACATTCATTAAAATTATAAAAATTTCTATTACTCATGTTTTATTGCAGTTATAATAAATACTTTCTAAAATACAGTACTTGATAGCTTTTCAAATTTTTATCTTGCTGTTCATTCATTAAAAAATTTTCTTAAGTTTATTAAATTAATGTGATACAGAAAGTTTACATAAATTTGGCCAGAAATATCGAGCCTCCAAGTTTTTAGACTAATATTGAGTAATGATTGTTTATTTAGAATTGCATCAATTAGTTGGAATGCAATCAATAAACAAATCTATCCATTTCAAAGGTTATTATTGCTTATATGCAAATATTGCAATTTTATTATTTAATTGTATCAAAATAAAAATAGCAAGTTGTGGTGCTATATATTTGTAAAACATTTTTTATTTTCCATTAGTATTTTTATTCTATTTAAGTATAAAAACCAGTGTTTTGGTGATAATAGTATCAAATATTACGTGATGCAATTTTCTGTGCATTACTGTATGCTCCATTAACTAATCAACTTTATGGATAAAGTAACAAGTTATATAGCTAATAATATATTTGCATAAGATTAGACAGCACGTAAAACTATTTAGGTTAATGGATATATCGATCATTTTGTCATTGTTAGGAAATATGTGTCTATACTTCAACAATCTCGTGTTTTATGTAAACTCTATTTAGTAATAGAAGTTACATAATAAAATATAAATATATAAATTTTGCAGTATAGTGAGAGTCTAATCTAATATTTCCCTGAGTGATTTTTTTTGCATATTTTACGCTCTTTCCAATCAGGAAGATTACTAAGGTGCCGGGCCAGTTCCACAATTATCCATGTTCAAAATAGAATAAAACTAACACCAACTACATCGAATCGATAATACTAAAATGTTTGCTTATAAGTCAATCAATTATCAAACATCAAACGTTATATTATATAATAATGTTCTCAAACTCGCTACAATACTATATATACTCTTTTTACCATATTATATTTGAAGAGACTGCACGTAATAATTAGTACGTATGATAAATCATTAATTTTAGACTTTTTATATTTATTAATTATTTATTGATGACTAAATGTAATTTATTAGTTGCAGTATATTAATTTTATGTTATTGAAACTAATTTAATTGTTTGAACTAATAACAATTACAGCCAGATGACCTCATCTTAATGAGTTTGCTTGCAACTTAATATTACTGATTAGTACCCGGGTCCCATTATTCATACGCAAAAGGTGGGGGCTCATGTTTTCCATGCCGTTTTTTGGGGGACTATACACACCCTTCGGACCCCTAGGGAATGTTTATTTTTTTTTAAGTGGACCGTTAAAGGTTAAATATCATTAACTGGATACAACTATAGCTTTCATTTCTGTATGAGCAAAATTCAATATTAATTTATATCAAAAAATAACTTATTTTTTAAATATTTTTTTTATATGCATAATCTTAAAGTTTTGTTCAATTCAGAACACTATATAGTGACATAGCTAATTCAACTTTTGTATTTAATGCAAATTTTTTAATTTTTATTTTCATACATCTGACAAAATATTTTGAACTATCACATGATAATACTATCTGATAATCAATACTTTTAACAAAAATAATATAATGTTAAAATCTTAAACAAAAATAAACACATTCAAACATTAATATAAAATATTGTTTTTAGCAGGGTATAAAATAAGAACAGGCATGAGTACAAATGTTTCAATCA
This sequence comes from Olivierus martensii, assembly GCA_000484575.1. Lineage (NCBI taxonomy): Eukaryota > Metazoa > Arthropoda > Arachnida > Scorpiones > Buthidae > Olivierus > Olivierus martensii. The sequence continues at coordinate 25,520 of AYEL01085473.1, read as the reverse complement.
GATTTACACAGTTACTAATTTTTCACATTAAACAAAATTAGAAGCATTGCAAAAATTATTGTATTCTTAATAGTGCAATTGTCCCTCAGTATTTCAAACCAATCCTCTGTGGAAGACTGGTATGAAATACTGAGGACAATTGGTGGATTAGTTTGAGGGTTTTTGCAGATACCAAAATCTGCATATGCTCAAGTTCCTTATATAAAATGGCATAGTATTTGCATTTAACCTACACATATCCTTCAGTATACTTTAAATCATCTCTAAATTAATTTCTTTAAATCATCTCTTAATCTAGAGATGATTTAAAGAAATAAATTTTTAATATCTAAAACACTATAAATGTTATATAATTAAATAATTGTTACACTATATTGTTTAGGGAATAAGGCTAGAAAACTGAGCACTAAGGTAAGACATCAGGCTAACTTGAACTTTTTGACAGGACATCAGAAGGATCATCAATGTTGGACAAATCAGATTTCAGTTACAAATGTTGACACTTTGAAGGAAGCTCAATAATACCAATGTTATGATCTACGGAGGATGAGGGCTGAGGATCTTCAAGCATTGAAAATTGAGGCTTCACAATTGCAAATGCTTTAATTAGAAATAATATTATAGGAAAGCAATTTCTTCTTTTTCTTTATATCATCAAACAAATCTTGCAGTGGTTGTAGGAATGTTGTTATCCCTTGAATGACAAAAGTTTTATTCCATCAAAGGATCACACTTGAGGATTATATCTTTTTAACATTTGAGCCTGTTGAAAAATGCTGAGAATTTTTGTTTTCAAACTGATGACTCTTCTCCTCCTAAATCTTTTGCATCATCACTTCTATAGAAGATTTCAGCAGATCTTTTGAGTTCCTCATTGGTCTCTCTATGGTCTTTTGTGTGTTCTTTGATATTGTTCTTGAGCACGTAAGAGAAATCTTCCTCACCAACTTTCCTTGCAATTGAACTTTTCTTGCAAATTGAATAAGTTATCACTGTGTGATAACTTATTCAATTTTGATGATTCATATATGATTCATACAATAACTCATTTTCAACCAAAAGTGAACTTAACTGGTTTTTGCACCAAACCCTTCAATTATGAAGCTCTTCTATAAAATTATGATGCTGCAGTCAGAGTTAGTATCAAGGGCAACACAAATCATCCCTAAGGTGAGGCAGGTGATCAAGGAATCAAATGAACTGAGGATCTCAAAAGTTACCTCAATGCATCTGATGATGTCTTGATCAAGTACTGCAATAATGAACATTATATCAACATTCTCATTGGTGAAGCAGAGAAATTGGAGATAACCATGAGCATTGTCAATTATGAGGAAGAACACCTTAAATGGCAGCCCCTTTTCTTTAAGGTATTTTTTAACTTCAAGAATAATACTGATAGAACAAGATGGCAATCATCCAAGTCTTGCTGTGTTACCAGAATATAGGCAGGCAATTTTTATTTTTATTCTTAAGGCTCAGTGACTGTTTGCTCATTTATCACATGATCTGCTGCATTGCCACACAGCTAGAATAAGGTAATCTTTCCAAGACTTGAATCTTGAATTGGAGCTGCTTGGTACTTTTATAGATAAAGGTATGATTAGCAGCTTCTTTTGTGTTATCACAATTGAAGACTTGTTCTGGAAAATAGCATCTCTCTTCTATGAATTTCTTGAGCTCTTCCAGGAATGCTAATGCTATTTCAGAATCAGCCAATGCCAATTTTACTGTGATCTTTTAAGTTCAATGCTACAACACTTTACATAGATAGCCAGCCATCTTTATTAGCTTTAAACTGCTTTCTCTCATCTCTTACAATAGTGCTCATAAAGGCTAAATATTTTTCTGCCATCAGCATATGCTTCTGTGATATGTCCTTTATTCCAAATACTTTTTCAATCTTTACAAGCATTTAAACCAGAGAGATCATTTTTGCTGTTGTAGAGGCAGGACTAAAAACTTCCATGAATTTCAGTTTCTTTCAACTTCATTGTGCAAATACTTGATTCATTCTTACAGATTTTATAACCGACTTCAGCAAGCAATATGCCACTTTTTCAAGATCTAAGATTTTTACTTTCTTATCAACAGATAGCACTTTTGTATCTTTTTTTAGCCTTTGAAGAATTGTTTTGAAACAAAAGGTGCACACAATAAAAGTAGCAAACAAAAACATGTAACGCAAACCAATGCAAAAAGTACTGGAGAAAAATTGACAATCTGTAAAAGACTATAGCAGGGTATGCTTACACACATATATCACATATATACGATGTGGTAACTAGAACATGGCAATACAAGTTTTACTTTTTGAATTTTTTTTCAGATATATATGATCTGCAGATGCAGAACTTGTGGATATATAGGTCAACTATACTAAACTGTAGTATAAAAACTATAAAATTAGCTTTTATTGCCTGTGTTTAATAATTTAAATTATATTTTTAAACTATCTTCTGTAGCTTAGGGAAAATTACTATATAAAACTATGTCAAACTGACAACAAATTGGACATATTTTGCAAGTAATCTTATTAAAAAATTTAATTTTAATGCAGAATAAATACTTCTTATAAAAATAGTATGAACTTTCTTAATCTTTCCCACTCCACCGCCTGATCTCCCGAGACAACCGCGGTTTATTTCTGAATTAACTGCCAAATTAATAATTATTTTAAATTTATGCTACGGTGCCATCATCTGTCGGATTAATAAATATTAATTTAAATTTAAATAGCATATCTATAAAAATAGATCGGTCCCAAAGTGATTCTAATAAGTGGCTTCTATTGTATTTTATTATAACAGTAACTAATCATATTTTATTAGAAATGCAATAAATCCTATATAATTAAATTAAATTTTATAAAGAAAAATATTTTCAAATATTTTATTGTTTACTATTATTTAGAAAAAAAATTATAAAAAATCAAATTTTTGATACTAGATGACAAAGTAACTTTAAACTATAACAAATAACAACAGCATCTCAACTAATGATAGATCAAACCAAATATCCATGGGAAACTTTATAAATACAATTTTAAACAGACTGGATGACACATACTGCTGGATACAGTATCAGAAATTTTTAATAACTGGTATGTACTACTTTTTCAAACATATTGAAAATTCTGAGTTCTGGTGGTTAAAGAATGTAACCTCTATTTTATCATTATGCCTATGGAAAATTGTGTTCCAACTTTTGACAGATTTAAACTACAAGTGAAATTTTTGAACATAACTCCAATCATAATTTGGGAACCCCCTGTATTTGACAATTATTTAGATCTACTCATTATGAAAATGTGAAACAAGTAAATTATTGATCAATGAATAACAGAAGTAATTTTTATGTATTTTATTTTCCAAATATGAAAATAAGCAGACTGTTTCATCTTCACTATTCAAATCATTATAACATTTGCCATTCTGTTGCAGTAATCTACAGTTTAAAAGACTGAACACCCACTTTTTACAATTTATTTTAATTGCTTGTTTAAAGTAAATTATAAAAAGTGTTAATTAACTGGCACTTTAACACTAACACTTTTAAGTGCAAGCAATAATGTCACTATTGTTTGCACTTAACTGATGTTGATGAAATTAAACTTGATTGTAAACAGAACTTTAAATGCCAATTTTCACTAAATATTACTGATGGAACTGGCTGTGAATCAAACTTTATGTGGGCAAACAATCTAAAAATATTTACTAATACAGTATATTTTACATATAGTTCTTAGTTTGAATTCCTGGTTTATAAGTTCCCAGATGTATCAGTTTTTTTTTAAATATGTAATATTTAAAAAAATTTAAAATATGAGCATTAATTGCAATAAATAAGTTCTAAGTATTGATAAAAACGTATTTAAACCCATATACATAGCTATAAAATTGATTTTGTAGCAGAAACCCTATTGTCTGCTTTGAAATCAGAAAATTTCAAAATGGTTGCCAAGACATAAGTCCTCTAGTTTTATTGGTATATTATGTAAATAACTTCTATTCCTGGATTGTGCCTGAGATAGTAGTTCATCTGCATTAAAGCTCATTTTCTTATCTGTTAATAATAATGAAGAATAAAAATTCTTTGACATAAATAAATTTTTTCTTATAATAATTTGGTTGATTTTAAAGTCTATAATTTCATTTATTCAGATAAATAAATCATTGTTTAATTATATACTATTGATTTTGTTGACCTTTACTTAATTTTATTGTGGTCAAGTTGCATTGTTAAGAATAGAACTCTTAGTTTTAACCCTTTGCACTCCATTGTCAATAACGTGTTGACAGGGGCCTGGTGCCCTTATTTTTATTTATATCGAAAAATAAATTTTCAAAATATCATTTTTTTGTCATATATTTCATTGTTTTATCATAGTAACCAAACTTTTGAGAAAATTTGGATTTTTAATTAAATTTTTAATTAATTTTTTAATCGTTTTATAATTGTCATCTTTCCCCCAAAAATTCAAGAATTGATTGTCCGAATTTGTCCGACTTGCTGGGACCGCCAAAAATTCAAGAACGGATTGTCCGAATTTGTCCCACTTGCTTTAAAAATTCAAGAACGGATTGTCCGAATTTGTCCGACTTGCTTTTATTATTCAAAAACAGTTTGTCCGAATTTGTCCAACTTGCTCTATGATGTTTAAATTCAAGAACGGATTGTCCGAATTTGTCCGACTTGCTTTTATCATGTTTTAACGGATTGTCCGAATTTGTCCGACTTGCTTTTATCATGTTCCACATTTCTTTTTTTACAGATATCTTGATCCAATTAATTATAATTTGGGAAAGTTTGACCTTTACCGATATTTTGATCCAATTAATTATAATTTGGGAAAGTTTGGCCCCTTGTAAATAATTATTTTAGCACTTTTTCACGCATAAAATTTAAAGTTTGGCCCCTTCTAAATAATACAATTTTAGCGCTTTTTCACACACAAAATTCAATAAATTAGTTTTATTTAAAAGTTTATAAATTTTAACTTATCAGAGAAACAAAGTGACTTATACCACTTGATTTCATCGACGCAGAAGTCCCTTTGTAATAATCAAAGTAAGTTATAATTTAATATAGAATGAATTGAATTTTATTTGACTAACTTAACGAATGATAGTAAAAATTATATAAATTAAAACTATTGTAATCCTAGACATATAACCTTTGTAATAATCAAAGTAAGTTATAATTTAATATAGAATGAATTGAATTTTATTTGAATAACTTAACAAATGATAGTAAAAATTATATAAATTAAAACTATTGTAATCCTAGGCATATCAAAACATTAACTGCTTAAACTTAGTTTGAGTTAGTAAATTCATAGAGATTTAGCACTTATTAGAAGTGAAATATAATTTTTTTTTGTATAAATGTTTTTTGAATTTATTGCTATGGTAACTAGTTTACGTTCTAAATGTTCAATATTTTTTAAAGTTCCAATTTATATAACTTGAAGATTGCAAACAGCCAAAAACGTTTGTTACTTATGAAATAAAATTATGCTTCACTACTAATAAGTGCTAAATCTGTACGAATTTTCCATTGTAATCCAATAATAATATTAGCAATTACTTCCTAAAACATTTATCCTTTTATTTCATTAATGATTTAGAATAGTAAGTTCAAATCAACAATATGCTGAGCAGTACTAGTCTATAGTGAGTTGTCAGGAAAAGTATTTTTAGAAACAAAATATCGTATAAGCCGAGGTTTTTTCTCAAAAAAAATTTCTGAAATGGCGGTTGGCTTATACACGGATCAAAAAAATCAACTTTTTTTTTGGATGGATAAATTGAAGTAATAAGCAAAACCATAACTTATTTAACATCTCCTGAAGACTAGGAAGGATATTTTGCAATAATTCATTTAATATGATACCAGGTAAAATTTTATCTTACCCCGATGCGATCGAGCGCGTTGCACCGCCAACTCCAACCTGCTTCTATATACCGTAATTATTGATAGATAGGCGACGGTGTACTGCTCGATACAAAGCGACGCAAAAACTCTACAACCAATCAAGAATCTTAACTAGGATTCATATTTGAGTGAAAATATATATTTATTTTTCATTATTATCAATTAAGAATATTTTAATTCATTTGCTAGTAATCGATAAATACTTATTATAGTTAACTCATTGATGATTTAATTAAAGTTGATTAAAAAGTAACTAAAATAATGTCTAAAATAATGAAAAATAATAATTATTTAAAATCTGTATCGAAATATAACTTTAGTCTATCAAAAAATTCATCATAAGAAAAACAAAACTTCAAAATCGCACACTTAACGTCTAGAAATCACATTGTCCACGTGGTACAATTGTCGCCTTACCGAAGCACTGCGAAAGTGGTATACACATCGAAGGGGGGCCAAAACACGCAAAAAATTCCCTAATGGACCAGGGGTCAAAGGTCAAACATTTACGAGATCCAGAGGCATCTAGGTGGCATAAGTAGTGGAGTACGAGAACAGGACACATTGCGTCGCAAACCGCAGTGAGGCCAAGCACAACGTCAAACTGCTTGCGCCATTTGCAACAAATGGAACTTTGCGGGTCTAGATTTCGTGTTTGATCTTTGACCCTTGGTTCACTAGGGTTTATTGTGTGTTTTGGCTCCCCTTTTGATTTTTCCGTAAGGCCCCCCTTTTGCCGTGCTTCGGTAAGGCGACAATTGTACGGTCAAATCAACAATATGCTGAGCAGTACTAGTCTATAGTGAGTTGTCAGGAAAAGTATTTTCAGAAACAAAATATCGTATATACTCGTTTATAAGCCGAGGTTTTTTCTCAAAAAAAATTTCTGAAATGGCAGTTGGCTTATACATGGATCAAAAAAATCAACTTTTTTTTTGGCTGGATAAATTGAAGTAATAAGCAAAACCATAACTTATTTAACATCTCCTGAAGACTAGGAAGAAAATTTTGCAATAATTCATTTAATATGATACCAGGTAAAATTTTATCTTACCCCGATGCGATCGAGCGCATTGCACCGCCAACTCCAACCTGCTTCTATATACCGTAATTAGATAGGCGACGGCGTAGTGCCCGATACAAAGCGACGCAAAAACTCTACAACCAATCAAGAATCTTACCTAGGATTCGTATTTGAGTGAAAATATATATTTATTTTTCATTATTATCAATTAAGAATGTTTTAATTCATTTGCTAGTAATCGATAAATACTTATTATATTTAACTCATTGATGATTTAAAGTTGATTAAAAAGTAACTAAAATAATGTCTAAAATAATGAAAAATAATAATTATTTAAAATCTGTATCGAAATATAACTTTAGTCTATCAAAAAATTCATCATAAGAAAAACAAAACTTCAAAATCGCACACTTAACGTCTAGAAATCACATTGTCCACGTGGTACAATTGTCGCCTTACCGAAGCACTGCGAAAGTGGTATACACATCGAAGGGGGGCCAAAACACGCAAAAAAATCCCGAATGGACCAGGGGTCAAAGGTCAAACATTTACGAGATCCAAAGGCATCTAGGTGGCATAAGTAGTGGAGTACGAGAACAGAACACATTGCGTCGCAAACCGCAGTGAGGCCAAGCACAACGTCAAACTGCTTGCGCCATTTGCAACAAATGGAACTTTGCGGGTCTAGATTTCGTAAGTGTTTGATCTTTGACCCTTGGTTCACTAGGGTTTTTTGTGTGTTTTGGCCTCCCTTTTGATTTTTCCGTAAGGCCCCCCCTTTTGCCGTGCTTCGGTAAGGCGACAATTGTACTGTAATTAATTTATTTCTCGAGATTCGAGATTCCCTTTCGAAAATTTTCGAGAATCTCGAGAATTCTAAAAAAATGTTTATTTAAAAAAAAAACCTGTTTTAATAAAGATAAAAAACAAAATAAGGCAGAAAAAAATCTTTCGGGAATTCCCGAATTAGTAATTAATTTATTTCTCGAGATTCGAGATTCCCTTTCGAAAAATTTCGAGAATCTCGAGAATTCTAAAAAAAATGTTTATTTAAAAAACAACCTGTTTTAATACAGATAAAAAACAAAATAAGGCAGAAAAAAATCTTGCAAAATGAAAACATAAAATATTGGTTTGTTTTATATTTGTTTTTTATTTAATCTTTTAATTATATTGAAAAAATAATTAACATTTTCAATAATACTGAAAAAATAATCGTATTTAATTTACAGTTATTGATAGGTTTTTATTAAAATTGTTTGTATGCACTGAAAAGCTGTCTATAGATTTATCTGCTAAACAGATCCGAAACATTCTTATGCATACGTATACTGTATAAGCATATGAATCAGTTATACGCTTCGTACGCTTCAACAAACTTGCAATCATTTTTTTTTTTTTGCAATAAAGTGCATATGTAGAAAATACAATATTCTATTTATTTATATTTTATCAAATTAGATATCTTTATGTATAATTATTTTTTATAAAATAAAATTAAAAAATTTTATTACCCTATACTAGGGGTGTCAAACTGGCGATCCTCGAACTGATTTTTTGTGGCCCTCAACGTTCTTAACTAAGGAAATTTTACTGTGATAATATGAACTTTTTTAGAAAAGAAAACAGTTATTCAATAACAACAATAAAAAGAAAATATTTTCATGTAAATTATAAAAATTTATTACTATTCATTAACTTGATATTTTTGAAGCTACTGCATCCCAACAATAATGTCATACACCGACATCAATCTCATTTTGGAGTAAAATTTTACTTTACCTGTTGTGATCGAGCGTGTTGCGCCACCAAATCCAACCTGCATTTATATAAGTGCATCAGATAGGCGATGCCGCGCTGCCTGATGCGCTGCGACACAGAAATTCTCGACAATAATCCAAGAATCTTATGTAGGCGCCCTACGTTGGATCACTTTAGCTGGATTATTTTTAAGAATTTCTGCATTATGGTGCATCAAGCAGAGGGGCATCGCCTATCTGATACACTTGTATAAATGCAGATTGAAGTTGACTCCAATCTGCCATGTATAAGCCGACCCCCAGACTTTAGCACTTAAAGTCTGGGGGTAGGCTTATAAATGGGTTATGCATTTTTACCAATTTTCAAACTCTGAAGTCGGGGGTCGGCTTATATACAGATCTGCTTATATTCGAGTATATATGGTAGTAATATGCCATAGCATTATCATTCATAGAATATATTCAGACCAAGGATTATACAATAGCACACACTGTATCATGAAGTATGGAGTGAAAAATATCATGCTACAGATATATCTTGTTTTTTCAACAAATTGGCAATCCCTAAGGACACTAGCACGACTAGCAGTTGAGAATAACGTAAACACTTTAATAAACTAACGTTTTTGATTAATTAAAGTCATCATCAGACTTTTTACATTCATTCAGTTATAAAGGTGTTCTAGAACAAAAATGTCATTAAAAGAACGCTTCATGTTCCATAGAAAAAATTAAAAATTAAATTACAAGTTACAGTAAGGTCTTGTTAATATAAACATAAAAACTAGAGATAATTAATGTACATTAGGATAAAAGAGATAAATGGAACAAAAAATAAATAAGTAAAACAATATATAACAGTATCAATAGAGTGGATCATGTGATTACCATGCTTCCATATTATCACCATGGAAGCATATGGTTTAGTTTTAAAGAAAGAACAACAAGATAAGAATATAATCAACTTCCTTGATATACAAATAGTAATAGAGGCTTCCAACGTAACAACATCCGTATACCACAAACCTGCGTATGAACCTGTTATTATTCCAAGCTGGTCTAAGGACCCAATAGTTTATAAAAAAGCCACTTTCAGGTTCTTTTGTAATTAAATTTTCAACAAAGTCGACATTCTCATACGTACTAATACTTCGTATAAAATAAAAAGTATTTATCACACATTGTTTTAAGAAAATACGAATAAAAAGGACTAATAAACAATAATTTTAAACATTTATGTAGTAGAATACCGTATTTCGTCCGCGAGAGGGATAATACGATTGTTTGTTTACACAAGATATCCGATTACAGTCGGGTATCATATTACACGTCATAAATTGTCTTCGTGAATTCGGAAAAATTTTTTAGAATTATGAAGTATTGGTATTATTAGATGCGGAATATCATCAAGAATGTAAACATATAAAAATTTTTTTTATCCGATGCAATTAGATGCGGAATATCATCAAGAATGTAAATATGTAAAAACTTTTTTAATACGATGGCGAATATATTGTGAATAATTTGAAAAATTATATATTGTTTACATATGCTAATTAGGCCTAATTGTTTTCGTATTTGAAAAATTATGTATTGTTTACATATGCAAATTAGGTCTAATTGCTTTCGTATAAAAATTATGTATTGTTTACATATGCAAATTAGGCCTAATTGCTTTCGCATTTTTTTTCTCAAAATTTTTTTATCCGATACCCGAAATCATGAATAATTTGAAAAATTACATATTGTTTACATATGCTAATTAGGCCTAATTGCTTTTGTATTTTTTTCTTTTTTTCTTTTGGTCCTTAATCCTCCGATGCCCGAAATCACCAATAATTTGAAAAAATATGTATTGTTTACAGGTCTTAATTGCTTTTCGTATTTTCTTTACCTTATTCTTTTGATTCTTCATCCAAAACTAAAAAAGGGTATCAGAGTATGGTATATTTGCTACCAAAATCCAATTTTTTCGTGTCAAAATATTAAAATGCAAAAAGTTATGGCAAAAAAACAAAAAATCATAATTTTTTTAATGGCCGCGCTATAGCTGTAGACGGTTAAAAAAAAATATTTTTCAGGAGCGCAAAGGGTTAACATAATGTTTATGGAAAATTGATTCTTGGCTTATGAGTTCTTACTTAATGAGCTCACTCCAGAATGAGTTAGATCATAAAAGTTGGAACTATTTGTATAGATGTTTCCTACTTATATAAGACAAAGAAATAATTACTTGCAAAAAATAAAATATAATGAAAACATAAAAATAAGTCTTCCATAATCACTTTGTTTTAGAGAAAAATATTATTAAAGTTTCCCTTTCTGATTTCTAGAAAGAGATTGACTAATGGTTTTTCAATAGCAGCAGTTTTGCAATGAGTCATTATGGATAGCACTGAAATGCAATAAAAATAAAATCATTTTATATCTTATACTTTATACTTTTCATCTTTGCTTGAAAATAGAGCTAAACATTTGCTTTACTTTTGCAGTTGGGAAGTTCTCTAAAGTTATACATAATACATTTTGTCTTTATTTATTTATTAGATTAGTTTTTGTTAATGAACTGGGTCTGGATTTCCTGAAAAACTGGAAGTATGGAACTCAAAAGTGAACCCAGATTCTCCAAGATAATAAGTGACTGCTTTACCATGTGGTCATGTGGCTGACATATCTACTTAGTCTTTAATATAATTATTTTATTGTTACATCTTTATCGCACACTATTAGTGTATAAGATATGCTCTGAATATACACATATTTTGACTTAGATGAACTGGTTCACAAAACCTTACATAGGTATTGAGAAATTTCTGTAATATTAAATTGTATTAACTATAATAGATTTATAAATGTATATGAAATAAGTGTTGAATGGAAAAATTATAAAGCTTTTATGATATATTGCAATGATCTTTTTCATTATTATACATAGATTAGTATAAAATATAAAATAAAACAATTGTTTAAATAAAATAAATAATAATGATTTAAATTAATGTGTTAGAATCAATAAAATGGTAACTTAAGAGTTGTTATTTAGAAAGATCTGCTAAACATGAAAAATCAATATTTAAAAATTTATATTACAATTTGTGAATAGAGTAGAGTCTCACTCTACTCTATTCACAATACTCTATTCACTGTCTCACTTGTTTGAGGTTCTGTTTAATTTAAGATATTTGCTATAATTTAAATAATTTTTTCTGTTATTTACAAACTTGAATTTAATTGAGGTGTATATAAGCTGCTGTGTGTGCATGTGTCATTTATTTTTTTTATTAGTTTATCTTTATGTTTAGAGATATTTTTATGTAAAACAGTAAGTGGCAACAACCTGCTGTCATTTGTGAAACATTGCTTGTTATTTGGTTTCTGAAAACATAATTTTTTAACAAAGAAGCAAATACAGTATACTTTTGATTATCTTGGTTACAGATTAGCTCTGTTAATTTGCAACCAATGTTAATCTGCAACTAGGAATTTATATCTAAATGTTGATATTTTATCTTAATTGTGATATATGAAAGATTTTTAAAATTTTCCAGATTAATTTCATTATTATATCATAGGTAATTGGTGATCAAAATTAGAATCAAATTAAAATTACAAATCTTTCAATAATTTCTTTCTGTAAATAAAAATATTTTTTGTTCCCTATTTCAATAAATAATAGAATATTTGAATATTTGTATGTATGTAATTTACTTGTTTTTAATATACTGTCAAAGAAAATGGAGGTTTATAACATTGAGTCTATGTCTGTTGTTTGTCCCCACTAATAACTTTTGAATCAATTAGCAGATTTTCATGAAATTTGGCAGTGATATTCTGCAATTAAATGACTCGATACTGCATCCTTTAATCCTATGGAATATAAGATTAATATATAATTTTCATTTTTATATAGTTTCATTTCTATTACAATTTTAGTTTAGATTATTGCTAGTAAATGGTGCTAAGTGTTGCCAATGAAGGAGGTAATACATGGCTTACCTGATTTGAATGGTGTTATATTGGGACATGATGCCATTGTGATGTCACAAAACTGAATAATTTATGATATCATGATAGTATAACAATAATGCCATTACAATGATAGCATCAATTTGGCAATATAATATCATCATGAATTTATGCTAGTTAAATCAATGTTAAAATTGAACACAAAACTAATGAATTCTAAATGCTAAATAAATAAAGAATAAATGACACTTTTGGAAAGTAGACAATTTGTTTTTCTGGAATTGATTGTTTAGTATTAAATGCATGTTGTCTATAATCTTGATTCTTTTTTAATATTTTGTGGATTATTTAGGGTTAATTAATTTCCTGACTATCCTAGATAATCAGGACTTTATTATATACAGGGTATCCCAAAAAAATGTACTCGCTCTTTATCGACCCATCACTAATATATATATTGTTTTTGTTACAGATCAAAATATTATTCAATAATGCAAAACTTATGATTAACGTTATCCTATTAGACCTGTAAATATGTCAATAAACACCTTGATAAAAGTTAAATATATGCTTAATATCCAGTTAAAGTGTGAGTACATTTTTTAGGACATCCAGTATATATGAAAGTAAATAAGCATTAAAAATTTTCTGCATGTTAAATAAAAAGGAATATTTATGATTTTTGTTTTGAAATATATAAAATAAATATGTAAAATATTATATTATTAATAAAATTATACATTTCAAACATTTTTTGGGGGATTATATTCATTATAATCAAAACTTTTCAAACATTCAAGATCATTTTTGTCCTGTTTACCTCAAAATTTTGAGACTTTACTGTAATTTATTAATATTGAAATATATTAAAAAGTAACCCAACTTTTATTTAATATTAAGGATCACCTTCAGCACAAAATACATTACAGTCAGTTTTAAATGAACGTTGTGATGGAAATCGTAATATTTTTCATGCTGCAATAACAACTTGTTTTCCTGCTTCTAATAAGGAATGTGACACTGGAGGTATGTTGTTTAATATTATTTTCTATCAGTACAGATATTCTTCAATTTATGAACACACTGTGAATGTTTTCTTTAATGAACTATTCAAATGTGTACTACTATTTCAATTTATGAAAATAATTTTTGATTTTATGAAAAAGCAATTTTATTATTGATCTGTTTTCCACTGTAATTTACTTAAATTAGTGTTTGTTAATTTTATTTTGTTCTATATAATAATTTATTAAAATTGAATTTGAGTTTATAAATTTTTTTTGCATATTGGCTCCTCAAATTGTTTTTATAAGAAAAGTCAATTATTCAAATATTTATTTTTAGTTTAATGGCCTGAATAATGATTGCTTTTATGATTTTTTTTGTTTATTTTTTTATTAATATTATCAGATATATTTTTATATCGAATTACTGTATACTATTGACTTTCTGTTAAGACAAAATTTTAGCTTTCTATTAGACTAAGGCTCCTTTTACACTGCCAACGACAAAAAGACTAAAGACAACAGTCAAAGACAAAGATTACTTATTTTCACTTATCGCTTAGCTGTTCATATCAATCCGAAGAAGACTATGATAATTTATATTGAGCATGTGCAAACGTTTGTTTTAATAGTTAGCAAATATGGATCCACTTGTAATTGTAAGAATCCGCAATGGGTCGAATTTTTTGTCAGTCCTGACACCAGAAGCAGTTTAAATTCGTGTTACTCCAGCACGAACGATAAGAGATATATACCGAGAATTTTGATACGATTTTTGAATAAAGTCACATATATGGTCACGTGGTTAAGAGGCACAGGGCTCTGGCTGCAAAAGACTGACTCACGTGTTAGCAAAAGCAAGTTTATTTAACAATAAAAATAAAAGATTGACAAAATAAAGATCGAGAACAAATAGCAGTGTTGAGATATGAACGATAGTTACAATAAAAGATCAAGATTGAAAGATAGCCAAAAGGTTCAGTCAAGTGATGAATACCTGGAAATAGAGTTGTTTGTCTTCTTTCTGTTTGGAGTTCCGTCCTATCGTTGTCAGGCAACATTAGATGAACTATGAATGAGTATTTAGTCCTTTTATCTTAAACAGTGACTTCCTCCCATGTTGATGATATAAGCTCTTTCCGCCCAGTTAGCAGGAACTAGTTGATTGTATCTTCCATTTATTCTTCCGTTGATATAAATGCATTCCCTTATCCATTTCTTCCTTTGTCCAGTTACTTGGATACATCGATGTCCATCCCCAGACAGTAACAACACGACGGGAACCTGGCGCTGTCCAATAGCTGACCAAAACCAGTAATGGCAACCAGTAACAACTTCAAGAGGAACTGCGATCTTTTTATACAATATTGGTTGCTGATGATTAACCATGATTCATGGCTGACTTTGGGAAAAGGAACAAATTGTAAAAAGAGAATTTCCTTATCTGATCTTCCATTTTTTGTGTTGAAGGTTCTGCCTCTATTTCCTGTTACAAAACCTTTTGCCAAATGTGGCGATATATAATTATTAATTTTTAAACAAATTTTGAGATATTATATGATCGTTCAGATCTCAAACATAATAGAATTTTTTACAGAATAATTGGTATTATAACAATATAAATCGGTTAATATAGTTGGTTACATAATCAATTAATATATATGGTTACAATAATTAAGTAAAGCAAATATTCATGATAATTATAAAAAACAATAAAATAAAAGTTTTGGCATGGTATCCTGCAGATCGCACATAATTATGGTTTTTTATAATTAATATAATTATAGAAAATTATATATAAAAATAAAAATATTGTCAATAATTAATGTAATACAATAGTAGTAATACATGTTACGCAATAAGAAAAGTATATTTTTTATTCACTGTTGTGCTTCACCTATTCCCATTATTTACGTGTTAAGATGACCTCATTTAATGCTGTTTTGTTTAACATTGGTTTCTTTGGAACGTATCCCCTGCATTAAACGGGGTCTTATTGTATAGCTAAATGTATTATTAGAATTTATCTAGAGCTAAATGTATCATAGAATGCAGAAAAAGAGAAATGTATAAGAAAACAGGACTATCAAATTCTTCCCATTTGGAAGTGATGATAAATACATTCCTATATAAATTTTCAATACCCACAAACTATTTGGGTTGAGATTTTTATGGCAAAACTATCAAAAATGGTCAAGGAATATCCTGCTAGAAAAAAATAAAGGGGAACACTAGTAACTGTACTATCATTATTTCATGGCACTATCTCACTGGTTCTACATCATTGAAATATTCTGTGAAGGACAATTGACATAATTCTACATTGTAGATTGCAGCACAGTTGTTATTGTCCCCTGCATTTTTATTCATATTAACATTAAAGTAATTTTAAATCTTTTCTATAAATTAAAATTAAAAATCCAATTTATTTTCATAATAAAGATTTTCTTTCTGTAATTAGCATTAAAGAAAATGCAACCCTAGCAATTGGAATCAGCATTAAAGAATTAGGAACCCTTCTAGGATTCCATTTTCTTTAATGCTGATTGCCAATTGCCAATGCATCTTTTCAAAAAATACAAATTTATCTTATTTTCTCAAACCTATTTCTAAATTTAATTCCCTTATAAGATCATTTAAAATACGTAATTATAGAAAAAAAATCTTTATTATGTAAATGAATTGTATTTTTAATTTTAATTCACAGAATAGATTTAAACTTCACAATTAAACTAAATTTCTTTTTTTTTTATTCATATTAACTTTCTAATGGTAGTGTATCAAAGGGTTAAGGAATGGAGGGTTGAAACTTGTTTTGATATGAATATGCTTTATATACTATCTAATGATGTATTATTTATTATTCTATGATTATTAGTTTCAAAAATATAAGCATTCAAAGCATAACAACTTTTAATTTACATCCATACTTCGACATTACTTCCTTCCCAATATGAGGAAAGATGTTTGTCAAAAAACAAAAGAATGGCCACTTTGATCTAAGACTGGTTTTGGACATCTGCAACCCTGTTAAATTCAATCAGAAGTGACAGATGGTGGCACTCTCAGTAATAATACCAGTATTCTCAGACATATGGAAGAAAAAGCTTGACTGTTGGCAACAAGAGAATGAAAAACAGCAACTGACTATCTGCAATACTTTAAAAAATCTCTATCCAAGTAAATCTTCAATGGATTGCATATGGCACATTTTGCAAACTTTTTTTTTTTTTTTTTTTAAAGTTTCAAGACTGCAGAAATTATATATATATAAAAATTTTTTTTTTTTTTTTTTTTTCTCATTTTAATACATAAAAATTTGAACATCTTATATTCATTCTTTGTCTTCATATCCTTTATCATTTTTAAAATAAATACTTGTGTTTGGTTATTAAATGAAAAGTTGTTGTATTTATTATTTTCCTGACATCAGTCTCTCTTTTAAGTTCAGATCCCAGAGCACCTCTTATCCCTGTGTCATCTATTTAAAATGCTGGAGTAACACACAAAATTACTAGTATCAAGAAATGGTATGAGAAACTCAGATAGTATTTGGGATCTCACATTATGATCTAATAAACTAAACATTTTCTTTTTTGTAATGCCAACTAAATTGCTTTTTCAATACTTTATTCTGTTCAAATACTTTTTTGTTCAAGTTTAATTAATAATAATTATTTTCTCAAGTAAAAAAAACTTTTTTATTTTTTAAAGTTGCAAAATTCTTCAGAACAATTGTAAATTTTATCACTTCTTATCTCTTTTAATTATAAAAATTATAAAATAAATATACAGTATGCATTATAATCCACTATACAATAAATCTCATGTATATGGAATGTAATCTTAAACGAAAAAAAATTGGATAATTATAGCAGAAATAAGGAATGGTTGCATATGAAACTTACTTTAATGGAAACTAAATATGATAGGTACAGTGGCATTTGAAATTGTTTATCTAAAAAATGGTTCAGATTTGATTCAAGATTTCTTTTTCAAATATTTTCATATTTTTTGCTTTTTTATTTTAGAAGTAGTAGTAGTAGTAGTAGTAGTAGTAGTAGTAGTAGTAGTAGTAGTAACAGAAAAGGGAGGAGCCTATCCAGCCCAAGCACCACAACCAACAATAGTCTATTGTGCACCCCCAACCCCCAATCAAATCATCCCAGAAGAAGTTTCATCTTTAAAACAACGACAGTATTTTCCTCAATGGGACAGTAGCAAGATCCTCCGGAACAAACTCAATGGGACAGTAGCAAGATCCTCTGGAACAGGAAAATACATCCCCAACAGAAGCAAGATCCTCGGGAACAGGAAAATACATCCCCAAGAGATCAAGCCTAAGCCATATCCTCCAGAACAGGAAAATACACATCCCCAAGAGATCACGCCTAAGCCACGAAAGGGCTACACATTCATTCTTCAATGGGACAGAAGTAAGATCCTCGGGAACAGAAAAATACATCCCACAATGGGACAGAAGCAAGATCCTCGGGAACAGAAAAATACATCCCCATACACAAAATGTGAAGAGGAGTTTCCTCCTCATACTTACATTTTCTCTACACAAAGGGCTATCAGCAAGCCCAATCAAGTGAAGATGTCTTCTAGATGACAGTGGGGCTATCAGCAAGCCCAATCAAGTGAAGATGTCTTCTAAGATGACTGCCCAATCAAGTGAAGATGTCTTCTAAGATGACAGTGCCCTGTAAGAATAGCCCTGTAACAATCCTAACTTCATATTTATTCAGAGAAAGCAACTCTGGGGCTATCAGCAAGCCCAATCAAGTGAAGATGTCTTCTAAGATGACTAAGAAGCCCTGTAACAATCCTAACTTCAAATTTATTCAGTGAAAGCAATTCTCTGGTTCGCTGAGCAGAGCAACCCAAAATGAGAGCCTTTGCCTGCCTAAGACCAGAGATAGATGAGCCTTTGCCTGCCTAAGACCAGAGATAGACCTCCAGAAAATGAGATACTGGACTGCCAACCAGTCCTTGACGACCTGCCCAAAAACATCAGAACCAATGCCTAGGGCAGGGTCCGGTCCAAAACAGGGGCGAAAAACCTCTTCCTTGGCAAGCCTATCAGCAACCTCATTGCCCCAATCCCCTTGTAACCTGGCACCCAAATAAGCTGCACCCTGTTCTTGGTGGCCAGTTCCTCAATGAGAAGACGACATTCCCAAATAAGCTTTGAAACAAATCGGGAATTATCAAGTGCGTTAAGAGCAGCCTGACTGTCAGATAGGATAAAAATATGCTTGCCAACATAATCCCTATCAAGAGTAATTCTAACACATGCAGAAATAGCAAAAATTTCTGCCTGAAAGACAGTGGCAAACCGCCCAAGGGAATAGGAATAAAACATCTGTGTTCTCTCGCAGTAAACCCCCACCGCAACATCAGTAGTGGGTTTAGAATGGTCCATAAAACAGACCAAACCACCCTTGATACTGAGCCCAAATCCCCCTCCCCAGCTTTCCAAACTGGGAAAAACAACAGTGAAGGGCCGGTAGAAGTTAAATCTAGAGGTCACCATGTAATATCCTTAAATCAGAATGTTACAGTGTAATCCTGTCCCAACTCAAAAGACAAATGCTCCACCTTATGGATCCAAGAAATCCCTCTCCCAGAAGAGTTAAGCCTATAATAGCCCTCCTGGGCACTCGCCTCAACAAACAAATGGAAAGGAGGAATGCACAAGAGCCTCAAGAGCAGCAGTCTTCATAGCCCCAGTAATGCCCAAACAGGCTAGCCTTTGAATCTTCCCAAGTTCAGCCCTGCAAGTCTTAAGTAAAACCCTTCACCACCAAACAATGGCAGCATAAGTAAGAATAGGTCTTACCACCATGGTATAAATCCAATACAACAGCCCCAAGTCTTACCCAAAATACCCCTGCAAGCCCAAAGAGCCCTACAGGCCTTCCCAACAACAAAAAAAATACCCCTGCAAGCCCAAAGAGCCCTACAGGCTTTCCCCACAACAAACTCAATGTGAGGCTTCCAAATCAAACCCTTGTCAAGCAAAATGCCAAGGTATTTGACCTGGGTAGAAAACTGCAACCTTTTACCGAAGAAGGTCGGTTCGGTTAACCCTACCAACTGTCTTCTTCAAATAAAAGGTACAATAACAATCTTAGCCAGATTAACAAACAATCCAATCCTATTGCACCAATAAGAAACTGTATTGAGAACAATCTGAAAGACCTCAGATACAGTCCTGGGAAATTTCCCCACAACAATGATGGCTATGTCATCAGCATATCCAACCGTGAAGAAACCCTTCCTATTGAGTAAAGCCAATAACTCATTCACCACAAGGCATCAAAGAAGGGGAGAAAGCACCCTCCCTGCAGACATCCTTGTCAGTGAAAATTATAACTTCCTCCTCATAGAATCTACTAAAAACAACCCTATGCCTCAGCATGAAGCCAATCCAATAAATAAATGCCGAACTGACTCCATGTTTGAAATCAGCAAGGCTAATTTGCTCAAAAGAATAAGAACCAAAAGCCCCTTGAATATCAAGGAAAGCACCAAGGGCAATCTCCTCGTACCCAATAGCTTTCTCAATGAGCGAAACAACCTCATGAAGAGCATGCTCAGTCGATTTGCCAGATTAATAGACAAATTGACTGTGACAAAAGGGGATCCTAGACAAGGCCTTATCCCTAATTAACTAACCTCTCCAATGTCTTCAATACAAAGGACATCAGACTGATCGGACGATAAGACTTAGCCTCGGTATAAGAATTACACCCGGGTTTAGGTATAAAAGAAATCCTCACCTTCCTCCAAGACCATGGAACAACGCCAAAAGCCAAACAGGTCCGGTACGCATGATGAATTTGTTCATGTCTGTTGTCCATTTTATGCATTGGCATGGTTTTCCAACCTTGGTGGTCTCTAGCTGAGTTTCTAGGGAAACACTTTGGCTAGTTGGGCTCTGATGTGAGATCCGTTCCCTACTGTGGGTATGTGTATTGCAGTAGCCAGGCTTGGGTTGATGCTGCGTCGCCACCAGTGGCCAAGGGAGACTGTAGTAAACTTTCCAAATGTGAGCTTCTGCCTGACTCACAGACGCAGGCCTTGTTAACCCGTGTGGCCAAGGGAGACTGTAGTAAACTTTCCAAATGTGAGCCTCTGCCTAACTCACAGACATTACTGTAGGCAGGCTTGGGTTGATGCTGCTTTTGCCACCAGTGGCCAAGGGAGACTACTCCGGAATGTGAGCCTCTGCCTAACTCACAGACGCGGACTTTGTTAACCCGGGCGACGTCCAAGCCAATATGCTTTCGTGTTCTGCTTTGTATCATTCCTACTAATAAAATACCACTGAGGTGGGAACACCTGCTAGCATTTAGTTTAGCATAATGGAATAGCTTTCTAACCCAGGGTGACCCTACTAGAAAAAGATTTCTGACTTGCATCGCGTATTCCACCCACATACACCCCTCTGCCACTATGAGGCAACTTAGCAGGATTCAGGAGGGATTATTATTATTTATTATTAAAGAGAACCAAAAATATATTTAATTAAACTGGATATTTGTTTTGATGATAATATAACATCTTCAGTAACATTCCATTAAACTATTCATTAACACTTACATAGATCAAATAGATATTATGTAGGATATCATGTTTTAAAATATTGCATCAAGTATCTCCATCATATTATTAGTAAACATTTAATATGAAAAATTGTCAATATGTTACAAAAAGTAACAAAAATAATACAAAATATAGTATTTATAATAAAATTGACATATTCAATATAATTATCATCTGTACCATTCATGTAGGTGTTTTCTGTTTTTGAAATGATGATGATAGAAAAAACCTGCATCAATGGAATGACTATTAGTTTATTGATAGTATGCTAGATTCAATATTTTTCTTTTTGGATGAAACATCTGTCATAGAAAATATTGATGACAAAGCATCTTATATGCTTTGCCATTTAATGGTAAATTTATAATGTATCATAAGATCAAATTTATAATTAATTGTGCAATAATTCTGCATATATGGCAGTTATTATATAGATAATAATAATGATACTGATTGTCAATTTCATTGTAAATACTATACTTTGAATTATCTATTTTTTATGTAGTAACTTGTTATTTTTTATGTTAAATGATTAAGGGAGGTATTTGATGCAATGACTAATGTGTGGAAAAAAATGTCATATTGTGAAGATACACTATTTGACATGTTAAATGAATGGTTCTGATAAGGAATGATCTATGATGGAATTTTATTAAAGATGGATGTTTATTTGAAGCCTTTAAACAATTCATTTAAATATTTTTTTTGTTTTCTGAGTTACAAAACATAACAGGAATCTAATTTTATTATATACTGAAACTTAACTGTAATATAATGACCTTGAATTGCAGTGAAGCCCCCGTATTCGGCCCTTATAGTGCCACGGCTCTTGAATAAGAGCAAGGTCTTAGAGCCCCCCACGAGCAGCCGACCCAAAAGGATGGAAGTGGCTTAGGAGTGCTGGAGGTTGATCTGAATCACCCTCAGACCCATGACAGTACAGATACCTAAGATGGGCAAAGATCCATGCCCTCCTCCATTGACTGGACATCAGAAGGACCAGTGGTACCCTCGAAAACCTGATCCTTATCAGTGAGCACGACCAGTTCATGCCCCTTTGCAGGAGCAATCACTGAAGCTATCGGTCTCCCAGATTTGGAATTAGGATCCGAAAGTACTTTAAAGGTCCCTTGATCGACCCCAGAAAAAGCCCTAAAATTGGCTGCTTTGATGGCCTTTGCCGAAGCAAGATCAACCTTCAGAATTAACTGCTGCCCTTTAGCATCCCTACTATGACCCAAGACCCTCCAGTTTTTAATCTTAAACCCCGGATTGAATACTTGGAGTCATGCCAAAAGTTGGTTTGCATCCTGCGTATGAGTATCCGTGACTTCACAGGCTTGGGTAGGTTCTTTGCAGGGATAACCCTCAAATGAATCCCCTGCCCAAGAATGCACCTATCCAAAAGCCGAGTAAGCCACTGACAGGTAAACTCATTCATACAAGTATAAATGAGTGCACCATTGTCCAAAACATAGCCCCTGAGCAGCGGCAAGGTCTCCCCAGAAGGGATTCCATCCACACTGCTCAGGATCTTCCCCAAAATAAGGTCAACCTCCTCAATCACCATCTTGGAGTCCAGATAACCCTTCTCGATGATGGCTAAATAAAGAGAAGCCAAAGCTTCCGAATATGATCCAGGCTGAAAGCCCTGGTACCTCTTAGCAGACCTCATTTTCTCAGAAGAGGGGGGTAGACATTGCAGATTTGGTTCTCTTGCCAACACCAGCGGTATCAGCAGGAGAATCAGACAAAGAAAATAGTTGGGAAGAGCCGCTCGGTAGCTGAGAACCACTGGTGCCAGTAGCTTCCCTCCTAGCTCTCCTCCAGTTTCACCCAGCTGCTCCAGATAAATGTGCCTTTTGTGGACTAGATTTACTCCCAGAGACAATAATAACTTCAGGAGACTGCTCCACTGTCACTGCCCTGGGGCACATCAGTAGTCCCAGCTCCCTCAGATGAGGTATCAGAACCACCATCCTCGTGGAGGGGTGGAGAAGCAGCCCTCCAGAAAAAGTTTCAAAAGTTGCAGAAGTTTTATCCATAAAAAAAGGACAAACTGTAGGAAACACAAAGAGTCACCGCCTGGTTATCACCCAATATAGGCGGAAGGCTAACTACAACAAGGTTTCGCCAGGTGCCCTGAAGGAATCATTTGAGACACTGCATCTTTTACTACCCCAGTGCCACTCAACTCTCAGCACGATATCACACACCTTAATTTGGGTAGGGTGCTGTCTTCGTCTGGCCCCTTACCTTTGACCTGTCCGGCATGGGAGACCTTACCATTAGCAAAGCTATTGCCGGCATAGCTCTCAGGATCCTTGGAACACACAAGCTACCTCACCACAACAAGGTGGAGACACCAATGAGGGAGATCTATAATAATTTTAGTTGTAAAAATGAAAACAACAGCCTTTTAGACAGGAATAAGAAAATTATAAATTTTAATGAAAAGCATTTTTGATTTCATTAAAGTTTATTTATTTAAGTTTATAATTTTCTTATTCCTGTCTAAAGGCTGTTATTTTCATTTATGAATTAGAAGACAGTGGTATTTCAAATATTTTAATTTTAGTTATTGCAAGTATTTTGAAATTCTAATGTTATGGATTTGTTCAGTTCAGATATTTGATGATTCTAATTATTTGGAAATAAATAATATACAGCATACTATTATATGGTATTTAGTATTATGTAAATAATTTTCTTCTATAATCTCATCTTGTGTTTCAAATAATAAATTTTGATTGTTTTCAAATACTGACAGCAGATGAATATAAATAAAAGCAATACTTTACAATAAAAAGTTGATATCTATTAAAATTTCTTCTAGCTGAAATTTTTTAAACAAAAATATTGTAATAAATTATTTTTACAGATAAATGCTTCTAAAAGATAACAGGTTTAAATAACATTTTTTTAATATTTACATTTTACAGAAAACAATACCAATAATAATACTGGTTTGGAATCTTTAGATATATTAAGTGGAACAGTATCATCACCTAGCTCTGGTTTATCAACTCGCAGGTATTTTCCAATTTACTTATTAATAACGTTAGAAAATAATTTTATTTCTTTTTTGAGAAATTACTGTTTGTTTTGAATATCTGTTATAATAACTAAAATTTTAAAATTTGTTTTATTGATTTATAACTTTGTTTCTATTATTTTTTTATCAATTTATTATTATTCATACTATGTTCATAAATATGAATAGAATCCTTCTAACCAACAGGTTTACATAAACTTTATAGATTAAATTTAATAAATCAAAAACATTTTTTTTCTGTCATAGAATGATAAACTGTAATTATCATTGCCTTTAATGAAAAGATGAAAATATTTTTGATTTAATAAATTCTAATTTTAACTGTGAAACAGCTTAAGTGATTTTTATTTTTCCATCAAGAAGTATATTGTAATAAAGAAATAATTAAAACTATAATCATGCATTTCTGTTTATAAATTACCTTAGATTCCCGAATAACAGGGAGATAGGGAAATTACTTTTCTTGGTTAATTATTTTCTATATAATCTATAAAATAAGAAAATACTTAGAATTATGGATAATTTGGATTTAATATAAATAAAATAATGCATATATATGCTTTATTTTAATATTGGATTGCTTAGATTTAATATAATGTATTAATGCATATATATGCATATATGCATTAATACATTCTACTATATGTTTACACCTGCGAGGTCTAGTTTAGGTCTCTTATCTTTGTCTTTCCGTAACGTTTGGAAAATTGTTGGGTTTCTCTTATACGAAATTTGTGCATTTGATTTTTTAGCAATGTTTCTGCAAGTCTTATATTTCATCATTCTAAATGGGACAGACTTTCTATGCGAATCTGGGCTATTATGTAATGTGTTAGTGGGAGGAGGTGTACTAATTTGGGTTCGGTTAGTGATAGACTTCTGAACTTTATCATGTATTTGTTTTATAAATAATTTTGAATAGCCGTGTTGAGTGGCTATATTATATATTCTCTGTTTTTCTTTCTTTATTTCTTGGTAATTATTGCAGTGTGTGTGTATACGTCTGAAATAAGTCTCTATGGCTGCTTTTTTGTATTTAATTGGGTCGCAGGACCACCTAGGTACTATAAGGCTAGGTGCAGATGGTTTAGTGTATACTCCAGTGAAAAATTTATTATTTATAATATTAATCGTTATATCAAGGTAGTGTATGCATTTAC
>AYEL01085471.1:0-30867 GCA_000484575.1 Olivierus martensii | reverse complement strand
AAAATCAAATTTTTGAATAATACGATAGAAATATGGAAAATATGATAGAATTTGAGATTTTAACCATTTTTTCTCGATTTACGCAAAAATTACGAAGTTATTAAGTTTTAAATTTTGTCTTGGCTACCAAGGCATTGGAGCAGAAAAAAATAATGTTTTCTATTGATATAGAGTGAATGTTATATAATGCTGAATTACAAGTTTTTGATGACATTTGTATATAGTATTTAAGCTGAAAATATGATAATATTGTTATTGTCATATTTTCAGCTTAAATACTATAGAATTCCCAACTTAACAATATAGAATCAGATATCCTTACAATTCAACAATCAATTGATTGCTGAATTGTAAGGATATCTGATTCTTCTATATAATGTTTGTTGATATAAGAATAGATCTTTCTGATTAATCCTCTCAATTAATGACAGGAGAAGAGCTAGATGATAACCAATTCTTCTCTGTACTTTAACCGATATATTTGTTAGAAGATATATTTGTTAGAAGTAATTTAGATTGAACTACTTATGCTGTAGGATATATGTATAGCCTAATATAATAATATTTTGATACAATCATAGGGTGCATTTCTTTAGTAGACAGTTTTCTCACTGATTAGACTGGTGGCAGCGGAAGTTGTTTATTTCGTCTTGAAAATGAAACTGATATGTTCCATTTTTCCTGTGATTGAGTCAAAACTATCTATCTTTCCAATCACGGGAAAAATGAAACATGTCAATGTCATTCTTGAAAAGTAATAAACAATTTCTGCCACTACCAGTTTAATTAGTGAGAAAACCATCCAATATAGAAATGCACCCATAAATAGTACAATAGTACTAAAACTTTAAATATAAATTACAATTTACCAAATACATCATCTTCATCTTCTGAAAATACTACTCCTTGATTATCTTGATTACTTCCTGAAGGCTGGGGTCCTTGCAATTCTTTGATTACCAATGTCATTTGTCGAGGTTGAAGATGAAGAACACTAGTTCGGTAAGTTACAGTTCCTAAAATTGAAGGCAGCCATGATACAATACCCTGAAGTTTAAATTTTGTTCCCCAAATATTTGAATGAACAGCTACAATCTTCTCTTGCTGAAAGCATTTATTAAAATTAAATTATTATTATTTTAACATTTATATTTTATATAATAATTGAGAATAAAATTAGTCGAATTATGAAAATTTTAATTTTAAAACTAATGCAAGAAAATAATCATATGCTCATTGTAGTGAAGAATTTGTAATTCAATACTTCATGATTTGAATTTTAAATATTTCTTTCTTCCCCTCCAGATAACAAATTCAAACTTAATTTATAAACTTGCACATTCTATCCATTATTAAATTAGTTCAGAATAAAATCTTAACATATTGATTACTAGAAGAAAAAAAAGAAAAGGAACAACAGGAGAGTAGCAAAAATTACGAAGTTATTAAGCTTTAAATTTTGTCTTGGGAGACCAGGCAATGGAGCGCAAGATGGAGCGCGTTTGTCTTGGGAGACCAGGCGGTGGAGTGGAACAGGTTAATATTAATCACACACTAGTTAAATGCAGCAAATGCTGGCTCTGGTCAAGACAGCAAACCACACATACAGTGTATCTGACTGATGTTGAATGATAGCAATGGGTAGTGACAAACACATTATGGTTTATAACTTTATTTTTCAATATAAATAAAAATAAGGGCACCAGACCCTGTCAATACATTATTGACAACAGAATAAGAGAAGCAGATCTTCGGCCTGTCAAGTACATTATTGACATCGGAGTGCAAAGGGTTAATGGCAGCATAGTTCATTTATTCAAACATTAGTGTTTCGTGTTTTCTTGGAATAATGTTTTCAGCTTTAACAAGCCATTTTCAGTTCAAAAAACATAAATTTATAGTATTGGACATTTATAGAACATTAATTGTTTTAAGATGTAAATTGAAAATGTTATATAGATATTCTTATATATTTTTTTAAATAAATTAAATTATACAAAATTAGTTAATCAAATTATTATTAATACATATTAGTTGAAATGTTTGTTTTAGGATATTTTAAGTCATTAGGTGGATATTTTTATTAGTAAACACTATATAATAGTATTTAATAATGCTAAGAGAGAGCACTATATTGAATTAGATTCTAAATGATTATATTTCGTATTGACTAGAGATGATAATGTGCATATGATTTCAAATCATCTGCATCTGATATATTATTGTATATTATAGTATTTTTTTATTACATTTATTGGCTCTAACTTTCTTTTTTGTATTTATAATTCTATTTAAATATCATTGTTTTAAATAATATAAGTATTTAAATAAAATGCATTGTAAATTTCCAGAACCTCTGATTTCTTTAATAAAATAATTCATATTGTTATTAGAGTCATCATATTATTTGAATAAAAGCCATCAAATCAATTAATTATTTTAAAATTTATTTAAATTTGCTAATTTTGCTAATTTTTATTAAATTGAATTATTTTGTTGTTAGAGAAATTAGTAAATTTAAATAAATTTTAAAATGATTAATTGATCTGATGGCTTTTATTCAACACATGAAGGTCATGTTGTATGTTCAGTGATGCTACCTATATTAGCTACTTCTTGATGAATTACAATATTGAATGCATTGAGAAAAACTTTCTGAATGAATTTATTTTTTAAAAAATTTAGACATTCACAATCAATGGCTCTTGATCTGTTAAGAAATTAATAACAAATTAAATGATAAATGTCAGTAACTGGAGACATTGAATATCTTCATTTGGCTTGATCAGTTTGTTTATAACCTGTACATTATATAGGCTGTATAGGCTATCAACCCTAATGTAAATTGATAAAAAATTAGAATGATAGATTTTTTTATTGTTATTTTTTTTTAATTGTAAAACTATATTTTGTCTAATTATTTATTAGTCTGTCTTTAAGGGAAATGATGCGTCGTGCAACTTCTGCTGCTCGTAGTCTTGCTGGTCTTGATAATCGTGATCCAGATGTTGCTATACCAACATTAAGTTGGCCTCCTGAACCAACAGAAACAGGTAATTATTAATTTAATATGTATGTATATAAGAATTAATATGATCAATCAGCAAAATAACTAAAAAAATTTAAATTTATCAGTTGTCCATTGTATTATAATTTATAACTACAAGCAGAGGCGGACCGCTAACTTTGGGACCCTGGGCTAACACTATTTGGGGGTCTATTAAATTAATCCAAATTAACCTAATGGTGAAAGCTATGCTAAACTAAGATGCTGTAGAGGAGCTAGATTTGCACTCCCATTCCAACATTGCCACAATATTTGCATAATTGACAAGTGACAAAGTATATTTTGATTTTATCGACTGCAGAAAGAGCCGTATTTACTATTTACTGTCATTTAAAACATGATATCTGATATTTTATTCAAATCCAATAATGTGGCAAACCAACAAGCGAAATAGCGAATTGTGCGAAAGTCGAACGTGCGAAAGTCGAGGGCCGCCTGTAAATAAAAATAATAAGAAGTTAAAATTTTATTACATTTTTAAATTTATTGATTAAAAATAATTTAGTAGAGATCTATTTATTAATAATACTTTATACTGTATTAAGCATATTATAATGCATTTGATAGATTTATTTTAACCAGAGGATCTCGTAGTTAGAAGGCACTCGAAAATTAAAAACTTTGTTATAATAAAATAATTATTCAATTTTACAAGATATTGTTACAGTGGAAGACCAAGTGAATTTAGATTTTCTCCCTTTCGGCAGATTTTCACTACTAAAGTAACAAAACTGTTATTCAAAAATTCTATTTATGCGTATTGCATTACATTAATATACAAGTGTTGCCTGATTTAAATACACAGAATTACACAATTTTAAAATTAATATTTAGATCTTTCGTATTATCTATAACGCAAAATATTTAATTTATGTAAGAGGAACGGAGATAAATGAATTATTAAACACAGGAATTATGCACAAAGAGCAATCAAACATTAATATACTGCTGTAAATCTGATTTCATACATATATTAAGGCGAAAACTACTGAATAAATATTTAATCTTTATTTTAAACGGAATAATTTAATTTAGATTGAAGAAACTTATATTTTATAATAATATTTAATCATTTTTAATATAATATTTATAAACGTCTTAATAAACAATACAGTATCATTTATTTGTACGGTACAATGGTACCTTGATTAACGTCGACCTCGGATAACGACGGCTTTGGTTAACGACGAGTGGTTAAAAGAAAAATGCTACCTTGGCTAACGACGGCCTCGGTTAACGATGAGTTTTTTGAAAGGAAAAATGTCTTGGTTAACGACGCGTGCTTTGGTTAACGACTCCTGATTATGTGAACTTCCGACAAAATAGAGCTCTGTAAAACAGCTCGTCATCGCATCACGTAATTAATTAGCTCAGTCAATCGTTTTTTTTAACAATCAATTTAAATCCGATAGTATCATTATTAAAATTAATAAAATTATAACCACTGATTATTAATTTAATCTATTAAAAAACAATTTAAAAAATGGAAATTCAGAAATACAAGTGTAAAGCTTCAATCATCATCTTAACAGAATATTACTTTACCTACAGCAATAAATAATTTGTTCTTTTTAATCTAATACTGATGAAGCACAGAATATTTAGACACAAATGCAAAAAAGTTAAAAACATTAATATTAAAAAACTTTTAATATCATTTGGAAAGTTTAATTTTTTAAATTAGTTTGATTCATCTTTATGCATTCAAAATCTTTCAATGTGCAAAAAGCAAGAGTAAAAAAAATCTGATATTCTGTATTTAAAATCAGCTCAATGCTTTGCAGCATGGCAGTTGTTGGCTTTATATTACTTTGCAAATGAAATAATTTAAATTTTTATTATTATTTATAAAATTCTTCATTCTTAGATACTTTAATATGTTATTTATTTACCTTCAGATATATTTATTTAAGCCATTTAATCATTATTTAAAATTTAATAAGATATTTAAAAATGTATCATCCTTTTATTTTTTATATACTAAAATTTTGAAATAATTTCATAAAAAATTAGATTGAAATGGCTTAACAAATAATTATACAATTACAAAATGAATTTGTAATTGTATATACATGAATAAAATATATGTATGCCTCTAGGCAGCAGCAGGAAATTTTTAACAACAAGTATGACATACAAGAATGGACAAACATATTAATGGAAACAATCAATTGACTAATAATTGAAGTTCATATATATATATACAGGGTCGTGCAAGTTCTAAGTTTCTACCTAACTTAAAATAGGTTATTAATACTTCTCTATATATGGTTACTCTCACATGTCATCATGTAGATTAAGTTAGAAGGATTGTTTTTTCTACTCTCACGTCATCACATAGGTTAAGTTGGAAGGGTTCTTTGCTTTTACTACACACATGTCATCACATAGGTTAAGTTGGAATGTCTGTTTTTTCTACATTTTCACATAGATTAAGTTGGAATGGTTCTTTGCTTTCTACATTTTGCTTTTAATTTAAATTTTGGCCCAGAACAGCTCCCTTAGTACTCTATTTGAGTGGAAAGGAGCAATCAAAATTTAGCCACCAAGCTTACCATATAAAAGAAAAAAAAAGATCTCCAAAGCTTGGCAGTATAGTCCAAGTAAGAATGTATAGCTATCTACAATATTAGTTAATAAATATGATAAGCTTTTTGTGCAAGTTTATTTGTTTTAATGTATTTTTAATTGTGGTTATTATGCAATTTTATCTTACATAGCAAGAGAGAGATGTATATTTGAATACAAGTACTCCTCAACTTATAACCACTCATATTTATAATAGTGATGAAGTCTGTTAATTCTGCAATTGGTCAATGCAATTCAATGGATTCAAATCCTATACACAATGATAGAATATATGGAAAGCATCCAATGATTCTATACTAGCCAAACTTCCCCCAGCGGTTATTTTTTGTATTAACTGCCAAATTAATAATTATTTTTAAATTTACGCTATGGTGCCACCATCTATCGGATTAATAATTAATAACTCCCTCGATGGCGTCTCCACCTTGTCGTGGTGAGGGAGCTTGCGTGTTCCAATGATCCTGAGAGCTATATCGGCGGTAGCTTTGCTACTGGTAGGGTCTCCCATGCCGGAAAGGTCGAAGGTAAGGGGCCAGACTAAGAGAGCACCCTACCCAAACTAAAGTGTATGGTATCGTGCTGAGAGTTGAGTGGCACTGGGGTAGTTAAAATGTAGTGTCGTTAACGATCCCTTCAGGGCACCAGGCGAAACCCTGTCGTAATTAGCCTTACGCCCGTATTGGGGGATAACCGGGCGGTGACTTTTCGTGTTTCCCCCAGTTTTACTTTTGGGATGGATTCTCAAAATTTAATTTCTACTACTTTTATTGGGGAGTCTGCTCCTTCGCCTCATCTTGGGGAGGGTGGCACTGGTACCTCATCTGAGGGTGCCGGGGTCACTAATGTTCCTCTGGTTGGTGGGGCGATGCCCAGGTGCAAGGACAGATGCTGATCAGTGGGATTAAAACATGCAACTTTGCTGTATATACAAACTGTGATTTTATTTCCATAAAAATATTGTACAATCTTTCATTTTGTAAAGAAATGCTTAACGTATTGAAAGAAGTGTATGTAAAACATTGTATAAGTTATTTAAAAAAATATCTTGTAAATTTTTAAGAATATCAAAATGTTTAAAATACATCTTACTTCTTTGTTGTGTGTATGAAACAATAAATGGTATCAAAAAATATAGAATGAAGTCACCCAATTTGATTATATATATATTATTTCATCAATAAGTGATACTGACAAAAAGCAAAACATTAAAAGTACAGTTTTCTTAGTGAGAGAAGAAAAATAAAATTTCACCAAATTAGGTGTGTTATCAAACTGGGTAGCTTTATTATAATTTTACAAATTTTTATGTTTTAATAGAATGGAAAAATTTGATAAAATGCAACAAATGGTCCAAATTTGATTAATACTTCCTAACATTGAAAGACGTATTCTGTCAGTCAAAATTTTATACTGTTTCACCCTGCATATCGCACATTCAACATGTATGTAATGTTTGGCAATTTTCCTAGTTTTCGTTATACTATCAGCATCCATTTGCTGCAAAGATGAAATAGTGGTCTAACAATAGACATTCCAATTTTTTGTAAGATGTCTTCTATCTTGAACCCTTTATCTGTCATTACAGCATCAGTTGGCAGTATTTCTCCTTGACTTAGTTTTTTCCTAAGCACATTTATAAAGCCACTGCATTCTGTGATCTCATTATCACTGATGGAACCATCAAAAAGCTCTGACACAAAAATTATAGCACCAGCAGGATCAATTCCAATAATTCCTTTGAGTGTATTGCAACTTTTGTATGATGAATATGTTTGGCTTTGCAGCCTAAGATCTGAAGATTTTTCTATTTTCATTTTAGTTCCATCAATGATGACAACAACATTAGGAAAATCATTTAAAAAACCATGTGTGCATTTTTCAATTACACATCCCTGTGAGGCCAAAAGTGAAAGCAGATGACATCACACAATTCCATGCACGCGCATGCACAAACCCGCGAAACTCAAATGTCGTATTGCGAGACCGACGAATTGCGGGACGTCGAATTGCGAGGCACTACTGTACTACTTTAATTCCAATTTGGAAATAATACTTTATAAGATAGAAAATAAGATACTCTTTTACTTGTCTGGAAGAATTTTATTTATACATAGACAATAAAATATAATTATCTATTTTGTAAACCGAAAATTGATTTGAATATAACACAATGATGTATTTCTTGCATAACTTTATTTACTGTTCATAAAAATGATAACATTGATTGTTGTTGATTTATTTATTCTATATTGTTCGAAGTAGTTTAGCAATTGTCTGTTAAGACATCCACGATCAAGATGTTTCTATCTATAAACTTTGTATCGCTAACCAGTAAGCATAACCTTGATTGCCAACCTGAAGCCGCCTACGATAGTCTTGACGAGTAGTTATATCGGAGCACGACTATGGACGAACTACCATCGAGAACTGCCGAACATATTAAAAGAAGATGCGCATCTGTCGCGGACGTAATATCTAATTCACACGGTAAACTTTAGCCGATTTAAAGTGAGGAAGCCAGCTTATCTTAATCCGATTCTAAAAACCAGTTTAAATACGTTCTTCTTCTTCTTCTTCTTGGTAATATGGAGGTTATAGCTGACGCTTTTTCCTCCGATTACGAGTAGTTTAAATACGTATTCATACAGTTTAGTTTAAATACGTAAAATAGGATGTGCCGCCTAGTGACCATTATTTTTATTAAAAATATTTGTAATATATTTGAACAAGCAAATCTCTGTAGGGTTTGGTTATATTATTCTATCAGTGAAATTATTATATATGTGAAGTAAGATGGTACTTTTATAGGCATATTTTTATTTTATTTTCCATTCGTTAATTGTTTTAAAACTGAATGACATATTGGCAACACTTAACAAAGTAAGCGTGGAGCGAATTTTATACTATACAGAAAATTCCTTGTAAATAAACAACGAGATAAAATGGATAATAGAAAAGCAATAGTTTTACGTAGGTTGAAGATTAGGAAAATAAAGCGAATGATAAGATCCAACGATTTGATACGAATTGAATTAAATTGTAAAGCAACTAAAGCCAGACGACAGGCAAAGGAAATTTTTTCAATTAGGAATTTATACTGTGTGTATGGGAAGAAGTATGTTGCCATCCTAAAAGTGAAGAGTGGTGGGAAACAATTAAAAATGCCGGGAAATCTTTTCATAAATTCCTTTTTGTCCGGCATAGATCATTCAAGTTTGTTCGCCATAAATCTATTAGTTCGAATATTTCGGCTTCTGTCCAATTTTCAGTACTTTTTTTTTTAACCGATGTTTCGTCAAAACACGTGTTCACCGCCATTATTCAAACAAAATTTTCAGCATTTGGCGGACCTCGGGAAAAGCTGATGACGTCTAAAAATTGATGATTTACTTTAAACAGTCTCAGCCTGATTCGGTTCCGTTTACATGGCTGTATTGATGTAGCTTCCTCACTTTAAGTCGCCTAAAGTTTATCGTATAAATTAGGTATAAGCGATGTAAGGCGTGCGCTTTTGCCAGCTTTTCGTAGGTTAAAATACGGGAGAGTAAATATGCGGAGTGGTTGCATCAGGTATGCGCCGCATCCCCGATGCAACCACCTCCCAAGCTACCTTTTTTATAAGAAAATGCGGATAGGTTAAGCCTAACTCCCATAGGATAGCATGATAAAAGGTAGGATAAGATCTCTCAGAAACGTGCAGAATTTCGTTATATAACCTAATGTCACGAAATGTATCGTATATTAGGTCTAACTTCAATGGATAATATAAAAAAACATGTTATGCTAAATGTAGCATATAATATTTAGTTATATATGTATATAGTTTCCTCAGTTCTCAACAACGTGCGGAAAAGTGAGTAAAGCAGGAAAGGTGAATCTATACGCATGTCCAAACTGTCACTCTTGGAAATTTTTGAGCGTATTGCTTAAAATTTAGATAGGGGCGCGAGGAGTATATTTTATAAAAATTTCCTAATTTTGGCGTTCACCGTTAAAAAAATTCGCCCTCTTGTACTAGAGGATGCATGCTTTAGTCTACTTCGAAAGAAAATGAAAACATATAAGATAGAGTAAATATATGTCTGACTTTTTATTTGTGTGTTCACTATTAATAATTTCTGAAGTAAATTGTGTCCCAAAAAATTCACACATACTATAAATAGAGATACTTTAAAGAGTAAGTACATTTTTCGGATATTCTATAAATGCATATTTTTCTGAAATTAGGTTTGCAATCAATTTTAACAAAATTTTATAGTTTTGACATTGGATGGCAATAAGTATTAGTCTGATAAATGTATACATATGGGCTTACGTATCGTCGAAATCTGTCACAACTCATTGTCATAGTGACGTGACGTCATCGTAATATTAAAATGGTGACGTTACAAATTCCGGTAATTTATGACCTCATACTCACGTAACAGTGTATGACGTTTGGATGTTGTCCTGAGTCACGATGTTAAT
Source organism: Olivierus martensii (assembly GCA_000484575.1). Classification (NCBI taxonomy): domain Eukaryota; kingdom Metazoa; phylum Arthropoda; class Arachnida; order Scorpiones; family Buthidae; genus Olivierus; species Olivierus martensii. The sequence continues at coordinate 20,744 of AYEL01085471.1, read as the reverse complement.
GTCAGTGCGACATCTATATTGACAAATGAGCGTTAAAATTGTTTAGAAAAATTCAGTGAATTCCAAATGCTAAATAGATGGAAAACTGTAAATGACATTTTCAGAAAGTAGCTGAATTTAATATTTTCTACTACAAACATGACAGAATTTTATCCATGTTTCCTCTTACATCAGTACACTCTCATTACTTCATTCTTTATTTTCATATAATTAAATCTTCTCACGTATATAGAAAATACCTCACTTATATGAAAAATTTAATATATAACAATTTGTATCGATTTAACTCTCTTGATTAATAATAATCTACTTTTGTTCTCAGTTGTAAATTATTTTTAAGATACTGCAAATCTTCCTTAAACTATAAATAAGTAAATTTAATCGTCGATTACAGAATATCTCAATAAAAAACATTCACAAATTTATTTGTAAAGTTAAAAAGTTTGTTTTATTTAATTCTTATTTGCCATTTACATACTTCTAGCTCAAAAGTAATGACATAAAATAAAAGGTATTAAATTGAAGGCATAGGAATACGATGTGCGGCATAATTAACAATTGGAACCCAATTATGATTTAATACATTCAGGAATTCAGTATGAGCATGAGCAATGACAGTAGTTTTTATAAGTTTCTTTACTGTAGAGTTAAGTGGACCGAGGCCGCTTACACTGATTTTGGGCTGTCCTCTTCGAACAAAGTAAAATGTTTTCAGTGCAGGATAATTTCTGTTCATACTCGTTGTGAATGCTGCGAATGCCGTATTTCCTTTTAATTCTGCCTTTACTTTCGGACTGACTTTTGGAAGTTTACCGTATTTTACATCAAGATCGTAATTTATCTTAACTTTGTTAAAAAGAAGAGTACAGTTAAGAGTGACGTTGCGGAAATTTCGACGGACTCCGGAACAATCTCTTACTCTATTAACTTTAAACACTCCGGTCATGACTATATTGTAGTAAGATACGTTGACTTTGATTCCGACAAATAGAGTTTTATCTTTATGCTGACTTGTAAACTTATGAAGACGAGCTGGATCGATATTTTTGTGTCGTCCTACGGTCTTCACACTCTGAAGAACAGCATCCATGAATTTATTAGATTTTTTTGGTGTCCTTCCGAAAACGACTCCTGTGACAAACAGAAACAAGTAAATAGTTAGTTGATCATTTAAATCATAATATATAAACGGATGGAGATTGAAAAATCATTTAGGATAGAAAATGTGGCAAAGAACAAAATATCATATTTATTGGGAACAAGCCTTAGGTATTTCTATAGATTTATTTGATAATAATTAGTAAAAGCATAATTGTATTCCAATATCCTTTTGCAATGACATTAAATCAGTAATTTCTGCAAGAGAAGTATTCGAATAAAACTATTTATAGTTAATTAAAACTGCTTTCCGTTATTTTCAAACATGCCTTACCATGCGAATGAAACGTTAATGATTATTATTATGACATTATTGTTTGAATCTCTATTCATTTAAATGCTAATTGGTCAACTGTTTATATCTAATCTGACTTTGCTTAAGCTGCTATGCTAAAACCATAGTAGGGATATTAGCTCTCTTTTGGTCAACAGGTCTTTCATAATCAGTATTATATCAATCGATAGATATTGTAATTGGTATATGAGTATTGCCATATTTTCTATTCTTCTAATTTGACCATTGGAAAATGGCAACGAAATTGACAAATTAGTTTCCCTGATCTTATTGATAAACTATTTTTAACATTTCTCTAAAACACATGATAAATTTGGATATATAATTTTATCACAAAAATTTATCTTTGCGAATTATTATAAACATATTTTTTGAGTCTCTTATTTTAGTTTATCTCGATAGATATTCAAATAGATACTTTTGGAAAGACTTATTGGATTATTTTCAGAATATGTTTACTATTCTAGAGAATGATTAAATAAGTACCATTAAAGTGAGCAGTTGAACTGTTTTTGTTAACTAATACTTTGTTTCTAATATAATAACTCCGTTCTCATTACCTTCATTAATGAGAAAACTGAAAGGTTAGAATGTTATCTACTTTTCATTGATTAATGTACATCATTTATTAATGCTTAATGAATGTCAGGGGTTTTTGATTTAATATGTCAAAAATCCATTAATTAGTTTAAAGTTGTAATTAATTAAGCAAATTCATCATCAATTTCAAAATTTCACAAATATTTTCTTATTAATTCAACAGATATTAATGAGAAATATAAGAAGACATCTTTAAACGCTTCAGTTTCTTATGGAAAGAACTTAAGAAAAAAGATATCTTTTTTCTAGTATACTTTTTCAGATATGTCCTCGTTTATGTAAATATCAGTTTTTAAACTTTCTCAATTTTCAAAGAGTGTTATTTATTCAAATTAAGAATATATACTTTGTTAAATTAGCAAGTGACATTTCTTTTATATTCTTTCATTCCTTAAAGTTAAAAAAAGGATAAATTTTCGATATCTTATATTAAATATATAACTTATACATAAATCTAATAAAGTTTTAATTACAGCATGTTTATTCAAAAAGTATAAGAAATGTTTTTTAAGTTTATATTTTACCTTCTAATAATGTTCTAATAATGAATATAGGAAGTACAACTTTCTCATGGTAATAAATGATAAATCAAGATTTTTCTTTGAACTATATATTCTCTTCTCTGTTCAATATTTTTAAACATAATTTTATATGGTACAGAGTATTTAAACATGTTAAAGGAATTAATAAATAATTCAAGAACTATAAAGGAAATATTATATTTAGAGTAATTTATTTTCAATTAGTTCAATATATTTGTTAGACTAAATATATCTTAAATTTTATAATTTTTGAATAAAATTTTATCAAAATATTTTACGCATAATTAAGAAATATATTTTTAATTGAAAAAAATGTACTTACCTATGAAAAGGATCACAATGCACAAACTTGTTTTCATGTTTGCTATTGGTTTTCTATAAAATATAATATTATGTTACTTTAATCTTTAGAAATTTAATATTAATCATACTTCATTTTTAAAAGAAAATTCTATTAATATACAATAAATCTATTAATAAAAACGAAACGGTTCGATCAGATGGTCTTGATTAAATAAATAATAAATATAATCTGTTCGATTAAACTGAAATCAATATTTTAATTCGATTATTCTATAAGTACAACGATTGTCTAAAAAATATTATGATATGCAAAATTTGTAAATAATAATTATAAATTTTAACAGTACAAAGTAAAAAAAAATAAATTTTATGTTATTCAACATTTATCCAGAAATTTTCTTGGCATTAAATATTGGAATAGGAGAGATTACTGTTACATAATCTGTTACATCATAAATCGATGTTCACATTTATCAATTTAACAATTGTTGTAAATTGTTTAAATATTATATCAATTTATTTCACTTTTTGTTCAATTTTTATTTATTAATTTTCTTAAGTTGAATTCAATTTAATCAAGAGGAAATTTTACAAGAAACATTTTTATTTTGTAATAATAAAGTTACTTTCAGACAGTTTCAGACAGTATTCTGAGAGCAATCTTCACAGTAAGTACTGCATGTCTTAAAAATTATAAAATTAATTAATAAATCGGCTTAATTAATTTCTGTATTTGTGAAATATAACACATTTTTACCAAATTTATATTTCTCATTATCGAATATCGAAATTTTCTAAAACAGCTGTGTAACACACCTGTGCCACTTCGTAAACAATAAACACAATAACATGAATTGCTGAACTAACAACCTGATAACAGATATCGAAAATAAACTTAAAAGATAATCTCTATCATAAATTGGTGCAAGTTTACAGTTTATTTCCTTTGCAAAACCGTGTGATGAATATAACGATAGCAAGTTAAAGTAAACGAATTTAATCTCGCTCTTCCTGACTGTATGTTTATTATTTTATTCATGTAACTTCGGTAATATCATAAATTTTTCAGAAAAATTTAAAGATTACCAGCATTTATTATTGTCTAACAAGATTTTTCTTTTTAAGAAATTGCAGTTTCATCATTTTTATAAACCTATAGATTAAAATCTATAAAAGAAAGATATATATGATATTTATTACAAAATATTTTACTCCAGCATTTATTATTGTCTAACAAGATTTTTCTTTTTAAGAAATTGCAGTTTCATCATTTATATAAACCTATAGATTAAAATGTATAAAAGAAAGATATATATGATATTTATTACAAAATATTTTACCAATAATTTATTTAATAATCATAAAAATAATATATTTGTTCTTGATTAATTTTTATTTTTTATGAAATACAAAACATATTTCGAGAATAATTTATTTAATAATCATAAAAATAATATATTTGTTCTTGATTAATTATTATTTTTTTATGAAATACAACATATATTTCGCCATTGAAAATCAGTAAATGTGTAAATGGATATCAAATATCTAAAAATTTGAGTTTTTCAATCAATAAATATCTCATATTATATATGAAATAATTAAGTATATGGTAAAATGCGGTTGTTTATGCTACTATAAAGTAGAATATTATATGCGAATTTATAATAGCAGAACCAACAAAACATGCTATCCATACCAACAGATACTATGCTACCAAACTATATCCTCTTGTTAACATAGAATGAACAATATAGCTAGCATATTTTATTAAAAAATAAAACCAATAACAATATTATTTTTACTTTATCTATTTATTATTCTATGACATAAAAATATGAAAAATTATTGCTAATTAAAATGACTTTAAGTTTTCTTAAATCATTAATCTGAGCTGATAACATGATAAAAATTTTAATTTCACGATATATTTATCTTCCATAATTAATAAAGTGCAATAAATATTAATAAATAACTAACATGATTATAATTATAAACAATATAATTTGCTTCTGTCTTTTAAAAATCATTATCTTTGCAAATGTGAATTACGTGCAAAATTTAGCAATGAGCATAGATTATAACAGATTGTATCATAAATTCAGGTTTATTTTATATAAAACACTTAAAAATTATTTAACTATCTCTTATAATCTTAATTTATCTTCAAACACTGATTCCATGAATGCAATATAAATATAATTTCAAGAAGAAATTATTCTATCGTGATATATCTCATTAACATCCTCATATGCATTTATGATACTCATCTCGCAAGATGTGCGATAACAATCGATATATTTTAGCAAATTTATTTCTGAAAAGTTCACTTAATTTTCCTTTAAAATTAATAATTTATCACAGAATTGGTTCGATAATTTTAAATAATTCTAAATAATTTAAAATGAAAAATTATTACGAATGAAATTTTGGAATGGTGCTAAAAATATTCTGCTGCATCACATGAATGTCGCTACAATATAAATATATTATGATGAAAAATAGATTTGTTATACTTACCTTCTGAGATTAGACAAATCACAGTTTCAGTTGAGTCAAATGAGCAGTTGAAAAAACATTTTGATCTACTTATATACCGTCTGAAACTGTTAGGAAATCAGAACATTATACATACGTATGAATTAATTGTCATTGTTTATATCATATCACTAAGAAATTAGAATAGATTAATCATTATTTTAGATCATATCTATATGCACTTTTACTTCGAATTGTTTCTAATTGCTTATTCTAAAAATATAGATTTATAAATAATTGATTTTCTCCATATCTTTTATTAAAAAAAGTTATTATTTTATCCAAAATAACCACATTGCAGTTAAATTTTAAAAAATTTATATATGGTATGGTTTTCAGAGTTACTTTGTACAAAATTTTTGGACCTGCAATTAATATTCTATCTTTTATTGGGTAGATAGGTTGATATGTTCCATTAAAATTTTGTTACTAAAAACAAATTAATGTTTTATCCTAGTACAAGGAATTTAATATTAGTGATAACGTACAATTTAAATTTTTGCATATTTAAATTTAATAACGATTTGAAAGACTTATATTCTAAATTTTGTACATTTTTTCTGGGAGGAAGCGCAGATGACAATTTTTTGTTTATGACTGTTCTCAAAAGATAGCGGTAATATTATACGATTTGGTAATGATATTATCAGTTTTTCTAATTGACTTCATTCATTTAATGAGATTTTTCACTATTCATTTTTTTTTAAATTTCTTATTTCTTGTTAAATATTTCTTATCTGGATTTCTTATGTTTTTTCTAATTTTTCCTTATTTTTATTCTCAGCCTTTATCTGCTCTTTTCATATTTTTATGAGATTAAATTATTTTATATTCATCAACACGAAGTTTTAATTTATTTTTATTTACTTTTAGAAAGTAGAATGAAACTACCTGCAAGCTGTGATTAACAATTAATAACTTTTGTATTAGTTAGAATATTTCATGAAAATTTAGTAGTGATGATCCACTTTTACGCCTGAACTTCAAACCATACCTTATCATTCTATAAAATGGCAGACATTAAAATTTCTCACATTTTCCTGATCAAATTTTTAAACATCTATCTTTAAGTAAATTTTGTGACATCATTAAACAGATCATATTATTGAGTAACATCAATTTAGTCTTTAAATAAAGTAAATGTAATTCAGCAAACAAATACATGTATATGTTTCAGTTGTGTTGATGAGAAGTTAAGTCACAAAAAGCACATTTCGGGAAAAATGAATATGTATTTGTACTTACCTGGTTTTTGCACCAAATATATAAAATTTGACATACGACTTGTAAAAGAGGACATAAATAACATGACAACAAAATATAATCACATATTGAATCATAAGTTACGTTTTATTAAATCCAGTCATTTTACAGTATCGGTTTAATATTGTTATAACAGAATCTTTTCAGTAAATTATTGATTTTTACTCATACTAAAGTAGATATTCTGTTAAATATAATCACTACAAATAAACAAATTTTGTTTATTCGTAGTACTGATACTGTAGATTTTACATTAATTCTACAGTATATTCTCAGTATATTCTGTTGAATATTTTGATTTACTTTGTAACTTTAATAGTTTTTATGTTGATTTCTGTTTATTAGTGCTGTATTAATTGATTTTTATTTTAGTTTATAAAGTTAAGCAGTTATTATTTAAGTTTAAAGTTTACAATAAACTAAGAAAACAACACACAATCTAATCAAATAATCCTGCTCAAGCAGTCATATTACAAAAACGAAACAACAGCAATACTTGTGTGCCATCTGTCGGTACAAGAACAAGTCCAGGACTTATCTGGTTCTTCTTTCAAACACAACTGCGATGTCTGTTGGCAGCTAAGCACAACTTATTCACAAAAGTCTGCAGAAGTCTGGTTCTTGCACTAAAAGATGCCCACTGTGTTTTTATATATAATGCATACAATAACTCATTTTCAACCAAAAGTGGACTTAACTGGTTTTTGCACCAAACCCTTCAATTGTTCCATATAATTAATAGTATTCATTATATGGAACAATATAATTAATGGTTCCATAATTCCAAATCAAATTATTTAATTTTCCTGAATATATTTTAACTCCTAAAAGTGTGGAAGTTGAACTACTAGTTTATTAAACAAGGATAGTTAACTTTATTGATTTACAGAAAACAGGATTTTATTAAGAGAAAAGATTAATTCTTCAAAATGAATAAGTATAGAAGTGAACATTTCCTGCTCTTTTCTGATATTAGCAACAGTACAATATAAAAATTCTTGAGATATATATGTATGTATATATATATATGTATGTATGTATGTATGTATGTATGTATGTATGTATGTGTACAGGGTATCCCAAAAAAACCACTGATCCATGCACTGCTGACATTATCATCTAGTGAAATTATAAACGTCAAGAGTGATTTCATTTGATATTTGGGGGCATTCTCTTTCAATGTCGCTTTCAGTTCATTGATTGTTACCGGTTTTATGCCGTAAATCTTATCTTTGATATCTTTGTAAAAATGTCCAGTGATGTGAGGTTGATAAACATGCAGGTATTCAATGCTACCTCTTCATCCAATCCATCTGTTCGACAAATTTTCCTAACAGTCCAACTCTCCAGTCAGGATCATGTTCATTGAGGGTATAGATTAAAGTTGGAATAAAACTTTTCAATGGGCGTGTTTCAAAATGCAATAAATGCTCGATTTTGAAATTCCTATTTCACCAGCTGCATGCCAAACAGATCATCTTAGAGATTGGTGATAAGTTTCCAGTAGTTCATTTTCTCTTATAGAGGTTATGGACATCTGTGGTCTTCCAGAATGCTGCTTCTAGACATCTTGAAGTTTCAGCTGCTTCAAATCTATTTCTAATCTGAATAATGGTGAATTGCATTGGTAGATCTCTTCAAAACTCCCTTCTAAATTATCTGCATTTCATTTATGTTCTCATATTTCCAGTAAGTTTTGGGATAAATTTTCTTTCTTCAAAACTTAGTCTTGTTTCAGCCATTATTTCAAATCAGTTACACCTCAAAAGAATAAAAATTTAGTGAGTTACAGGCCATGAAAATGTGTATACAATTTTTTGGGACACCCTGTATACAAGGTATGTTCATAAAGTAATGCAAGTGTTGTTGTAAAAAAATTTATTCAAGATATAGTTACAAATGTTTAGAAATCTTCGATGTACTCCCCTTGTGCATCTACACATTTTTTCCAGCAATTTTCCCAGGCACGGTATGCGCCCTGGAAGGCCTCGACAGGAACCTCATTTATAGCAGTCATCATGGCGGCTTGGATCATCTCAATGCTGTCAAAACGGTTTCCTTTGAGGGCTATCTTAATCCTCGGAAACAAAAAGAAGTCTGCCGGAGTCAAGTCGGGACTGTAAGGGGGCTGGGACAGCGTTGCCAAGTTGTGCTTTGCCAGGAACTCACGGATGCACAGAGAGGTGAGGCTGGGACATTGTCATGATAGTTTGCACAGTGGCTATTTGAAGGTTCAGTGTCTGTGCAATCATCCTAACACTCATTCAGAGTTCAACAAATCATGCATGCGAGTCACATTTTTGTCGGTATGGCTGGTTGATGGCCATCCAGAGCAGGGATCGGTCACCTCTTCCTGGTCCTTCTTAAACATCTTCAATCACCTTGAAACTTGCAAAGACAATAGAGCAGAGTCCCTGTAGACTTGCTGGATCAATTGATTGGTATCGGTATAATTTTTGCTGAGTTTGGTGCAGAACTTGATCACGTACCGTTGTTCGATAATTTGCTCCATCGCACGTCATGACACAGTCATTGAGAAGTATCACAGTCAGTATCGTTGACTTTGTGAAACTCTTCTCAATGACACAGTCATTGAGAAGAGTTTCACAAAGTCAACGATACTGATGCAGCCACTGTTCAGAGCAGATTGACCTTGGGCACGTTGTGAAGCCAAGCATCCCCCATCTAGTCCAAGTGGTCCGAATGTACTGCGACATACAGCCGCTTTACAATAAAATCACTTGCATTACTTTATGAACACACCCTGCCAGGGCCGGATTTACAATAGGCCGACTAGGCCACATCCTAGGGCCCCAAAACTATCATTCAGTTTTCAACTTTTATAAACTTTTAATAAGAAAATATGGGTTTTTATTAAAGTGCTAGATAAAAAGTAAAATTTTAAAGGTTCCTTATAAGTTATAAGGAGCCTTTAAAATTAGACATAGCTGATTTGAATTTTTACAAGCCCCAAAGCCTTGCTCATCCTACAGCCCCCAAAAATGCAAATCCGGCTCTGCACCCTGCATATACATATTGGGCTTGGGCATATTTGTGCAAATATTTATAGTATGCAGCAAAAAATGCAGCCTCTCCTTTTAATAATTCTCTTATTTTCTATAAACCAGTATAGAATTTACAAAGATAATGCAAAACTTTAAAAATTGTTTTTAAGGCAGAAATCTGTAAAAGAATCTTCCTGGCCCTCTGTAAAAGTGAATATTCATTTCCCATTAATTCCAATGTAAAAATTTCAAATCATTTCTTAATTGCAGATCTTTGCTATCTTATCTATTGATGTTAAAATATTTCAAAAATTAAATAAATATAAAAATACATACTATGTAATATAGTAGTTTGTAATATTTAATCTATTTCTTGCTATTCGATTTTTAGATTCCTGAACTATTAAATACAAAGTGATTTTCAACCAATTATTATTTAAAGTTTAAAATATTCATGAAGTATTGGTCTAAAATTTATTCCTGATTCTCAAAAGCTTGCATTCTGAGAAATTATGTGCAAAAAGTTTTACAAATAATTTATTTTATTTTCTGAATGTTAGAATTTAAAAACTTAAAATAAATCAATACCATTAAAAAATGCATTAATTATGGATTTTGATGATGATAATTATTGTACTAAAATTAATAAACTCAAAATAATTCATTTATTTAACATTAATTAGGTTTATCATTTGTCAAGAGAACAAAATGCCAACATAGTTCAAATTTTCATATAGGATAGAAAATATATTATAGATAATGATTGTATATTATTCCAAATGTGTACAATCATTGTTTTATGAAGTTAGTTTTATCATAGTTCAAACTTATTTTAGAAAAATGAAAATAAATAGATTATAGATATACACTTATTGGCCATATGTATAATCAGGGCTGCCAAGAGAAATCCCAGGTCCTGGTACGAAGTAGGCCCCTATATATATATATATATATATATATAAAGGAGAAAAGGAAAAAAATATAAGAATATCAAAATCATACATACTACATATTTTGCATATAGATTATTCAAAATTTTATTCACTTTAAATTCTGTTTAAAAAATTCACTATATGCAATTTGAGACAACCTCAATTTGAAATGGAGGTTCAACAAATTTTATTTTTTAATTATATTTTCGAAGAAAATCTTTAAAATATCGATTTTTTTTGAAGAATATCATCATAGACTCACGGAACTAATTTTGGGAAACGTGCCCAATTTTTTTTAAATTTTTATTTTCACAATGATTATAACGAAAAAATTTTCCAGTCTCAATCGTTTTGTTATAAACGTATTCTACTGTAATTATCCTCTTTCTCTAAAAAATTTGTTGTATGTGCTGTCGATCTGTCAGTTCCTTCTCTGTTTAAATGAAATGTTTATGTCTAACTATCATAATTAATTCATATTTTAACTGTTTAAAATGCAACGATTTTTTTACCTTACATTTTTATAATACAATTTTAATTCTATATATCTTATAGTGCATAGTTACTTAATTAAAAAAAGTAGATAAAATTCTTATTGTTAGGAAGTGGCCCGTGCCCCTCAATCTTCTATGGGACCCAGGAATTTGTCCCAATTTCCCCCTCATTTCGGAACCACTGTGTATAATCATCATTTTTTTTTTTTAATTTGGGTGCTAGTATGCCTTACTACCTGACTGCATTCAACAGACTGGCCATGCACCATTATAACAAATTTTAGAAATACAGTATATGTTGGTATACTGTATTGGTGCATATTATCTCAAAAAATCCTGTGTATACTGACTGTCAATATAATTTCATTTTAATATAAAATCAATCATATAAAACAATAAATTAGATATGAAAATATAAATGATACAATCTGTGAAGAAATAACTTACTTAGAAAAATCATAAAAATAATAAATTATTTATATTATTATATTGGTAAAAAACATCTGATTAATGGAAATTTTTTACAAAACAGTTTGAGGGCAGTATGAAAGAAAAATTTATTAAATTACAAATTAGAAATTATCATATAGAACAAAATACAATAATTGATTTAAACAAATTACAGCAGATTAACTGATTGATGTAATAATTTCTTCTTAAAAGCAAATCAAAATACACATTATAATTTGCAAAAATTTGAAAAATGAGTGTGTAAATCAAGGGATAACTGTATAAAGTTAAACATTCTAATTGATTGACTTAATAAATGTCTGCTCTTGTAGAAGGCAAAATAGTAATCAGCATTGTTTCATAATTCAATTTCTCTCAAATGCATATTTTTTCTGCTTAAAGTGCTTGTGAATTCCTTATATTTAAGAAAAATTTCTTAATAGTAAATATATAGTCTAATTTACAAATTTCAGTTATATTAGCCTATCAAAGATATGTACAAAAACTTAATCAACAATCAAAACCGGATAAAATTCCATCCCTCCAAATGCCACGAAACTAACGCAGATCAAAACAAAGTTATCTACGTATCAAACTTATCAAAATAATAGAATTTTAGAATCCTTCTATCTCTACAACATGCACAAGATTGTGTACTGAATGTCTGTTACTTTTATAAATTTTGATTCCATTGGTTACTGAGGTAAATAATGGTCAGCGAAGCAAGAACTGTAATTCTGCATTAGCAACAGTAAGACATTTGGATTGGTCTACTAGAACTAGAGCATTTGCACACTTCATGATCAAGGATTCTTTATATTTACCTGCTAAGCATTACCTATACTTACCATCAGAAGAAGAAATATTTTTATCTGTATACTTTTCTATCTCTATAATAATTTTTTAAATATTACTATACTTACATTAAGAATAACTGAAGTAAAACAACTTTATATTATCGAATTTAATTAAGCCGTTTCGAAAACTTTTCTTCTTCCCACAAACTTTTTAAATATCAGGAAGTTCAGTACAGGAAATGACGCAATTGTTAGGATGGACTAATTACGTTAAAGCAATTTTTATGCGACGGCATATATGTTTTCATTATTTATTAATATGCGATATTAAACAAAAGTTGTTATAAAATTAATATTAAATGTTATTATTATAACTATTTATTTTAATGCAAGTTTTCAGGAAGTTATTGTTTGGTATGCACGTGGTCCAGATAAATTTCCTTTATTTTGAAAATAAATGTTAAAAGTTGAAGGTTTTAATGAAAATGAAAAAAATTAATAAGGTAACAATTGTTAAACATCGTCAAAGGAATATGCGATTGGTTAGAGAATATTATTTACGTGAAGATATTAATTGTCTTAGTCGTATGTGTTCAAGTTGTTCAAATTTTAATGATTCAGAAAAAGGTGAGTTGTAAAATTTATTTTAAATTTTGTTTGTGAATTCTTTCTTTTGATAGTATATCTAAAATTTATAAAGAATGTAATTTATTTTAATGAGTAGAGTTGATTCCTATAAAATTTTCATGAATCACTTTATAGGTCAATTATTTTCTAAGCTTAATCTGGATTAATTTTATGATCAATTTGTAATAAGAACTTGGCTATCAATTATAATCTAATACTGAATTAATCAATAATTAATTAAATGAATAATTTACAGTATATAAATTAGAAAATTTTCATTAATTTTATTTTGCTAGTCAAGACAGTAGTTACCATATTTTGGCAAATCATTGCTGTATCAATATTTGTAATCAGTTTGAAATACAGTATTTATCCCTTAATTTTCACATAAAGTGCAAATATATTGCATTATGAAGGGGAATATTTATAAAATTTATATTAATTCAATTGCATAACACTTTTCTGCATTATTTCTGTATTATTTACAAGGAAAAACTTATTAACAGTGAAATACTTGAATCTAAAGATTATAAAGACATGCTTAAGTAATTTTGTTAAACATGAGAGCGTTTGTTTAAAATTAATAACTGTATGTATAATTTATACATAAATTTAAAATATGATTTTTGATCATTTTTTAAAAATGATCAAAAATTTTATATATATATTCTAAGTTTACTTTGCATTACATTTTATAATTGAAATTCTCAACTTGTTACTCTTCTTTATATTTGTATCATGATTCATGGAAAGTGTTTTCAAGTACTTACTAAATATTTTAAATACTTTGTAATACTACAGATTATTTTATGTAATAATTTTGACCTGTTCACAGAATTCTATATTTGTGTTTAAATAAATAAATCATTTGTATTAATTTTCTTCAAGATATAGTCACTTGTCAATAAATTGAAATTAATTTTATTTATTGATATTGGAAATTTGTTTTAAAACACTAAATTAATTTAGATTATAAATGAATTATATTAAATTTAAATATAAACTTAATTTTAAAGCTGAAATTGCGAAAATTCTAATATTTAATGCCATAAATTCGGATAAATGAAAATTACGAATAGCCAACATTCAGGGTTATTGTTTTATTGAATTACCCTGGAAGTTGGCTATTTTAAATGCGTTGTGACTCCATCTACCAGAGGGCGCCACTCAAAATTGAGTTTAATGGGAGACTATGAGAGTTGCGCATCCTGTTGTACATAATCCGTGTGTTTACCTATCATCAATATCTATCACAAAACCTCATTATCATAGTCACGTGACGACATCGTAACTTTAAAATGGAATGACATTCCAAATTCTGGTAATTTATAACATCATAATTACGTAATCGTGTATGACGTTTCGATGACTCTTGATTTACGATGTTAACGTCAGCGTTACATCTATACTGAAAAATGAGCGTTAAAATTGTTCAGAGAAATTCAACGATTTCCAAATGCTAAATAAATGAAAAATAAATGACATATTCGGAAAGTAGGTGAATTTAATACTTTTTGGAACTGCAATTTTCACCACGGTGTCCTACTACAAATTTGACAGAATTCTATCTATGTCTCATCTTACATCACTATACTCTCATTACCTCATTCTTTATTTTCATATAATTAAATCTCCTCACGCATATAGAAAATACCTCACTTGTATGAAAAATTTAATATATAACAATTTGTGTCGATTTAACTCCACTGTTTAATAATCTATGTTAGTTTTCAATTTTAAATTATTTAAATTAAATTTCTTGAATTTAAGATAGTGTAAATCTTCTTTAATCTGTAAATAAATAATCTTAATCGTCGATTATCGAATATCTCAATAAAAAACATTCAACAAATTTATTTGTAAAGTTCAAAAATTTGTTTTATTTTAACTCTTATTTGCCATTTACAAACTTCTAACATAAAAGTAATGACATTAATTAGAATATATTAAAGTGAAGGCAAAGAAATACGATGTGCAGCAGAGTTAACAACTCGAACCCAATTGTGATTAACTACATTCAGGAATTCAGCTTGAGCATGACGGATGACAGCAGTTTCAATAAAATTCTTTACTGTGGAGTTAAGTGGGCGGAGACCACTTACACTGATTTTGGGCTGTCCTCTTCGAACAAAGTAAAATTTTTTCAGTACGGGATAATTTCTCTTCATATTCGTTGTGAATGCTGCGATTGCCGCATTTCCTTTTAATTCAGCCTTCACTTTCGGTCTGACGTTTGGAAGTTTACCGTACTTTACATTAAGATCATACTTTATCTTAATATCCTTAAAAAGAAGAGTACAGTTAAGAGTGACGTTGCCGAAATCTCGACGAACTCCGGAACAATCTCTTTCTCTTTGAACTTTAAATAGTCCAGTCATGACTATATTGTAGTAAGATACGTTGACTTTGACAAAGTTATCTTTATGCTGACTTGTAAAGTTATGAAGACGAGCTGGATCGATATTTTTGGATCGTCCTTCGGTCTTCACATTTTGAAGAACGGCATCCATGAATGAATTGGATTTTTTTGGTGTCCTTCCGGAAACGACTCCTATCAGAAATAAAAGCAGTAAATAGTTCATTTTAACATTTAAATATGGATTTTTTTGGTGTCCTTCCGGAAACGACTCCTATCAGAAATAAAAGCAGTAAATAGTTAATTTTAACATTTAAATAATATATAAACATAGAGAGATTGAAAAATGATTTAAATAGAAAATCAATTATTGTGGCAAAGAACATTTTGTGCGTATAAACATAGATATCAATAAATTGACGATTTCTGTAATAAGTAGTTCTGAAAAGAATTTTTGGACTATTTTGAGAATATTTTTGCTATTCTAAAGAACCATTAAAGTGAGATTTGAACTATTTTGTTAAAATAATCTTTGTTTCTTATATATTAATTCGTCCTCATTATCTACATTACTGATAAAGCTAAAAGCTTCGAATGTCAGCTATTTTTCATTGATTAAGCTACATGATTTATTAATGCTTAATGTATGTTAGATGATTACGACTAGATATGTCAAAAAAATCCAATAGTTAATTTAATATCGTAATTAAGCGATTTCGTCGTCATTGTCAATTTTCACGAATATTTTCTTATTAATTTAACAGATATTAATGTGAAACATAAAAAGCATCTTTAAATGCCTAACTTTCTGATAGAAGAAACACAAGAAAAATGATGTATCATTTTATCCTAAAGAAATGTAATAATTATACTTGTTCAAACATGTCTCCATTTGTCTAAACATGAATTTCTAAAGCTTTATAAATATTGAAAGAATATTATTGACCAAATAGAGAATATATTCTTGGTTAAATTAGGAAATGATTTATCTTTTATGTCTTTTCAAAACTTAATGCTAAAAAAAGATATTTTTTGGATGATCTGATATTAAATATATAACTTATCTTAAATCTAACAAAGCTTTCTTTTAATTACGACGTGCTTATCCAAAATGTTTAAGAAATATTTCTTTTACATTTCACTTTCCGTGATTGTTCTAGTAATCAATATACAAGACTAAAACCTCATCTCTATGGAAATATAACTTCCGCATAGTAATAAATAATAAATCAAGAATTTTATTTATAATTGATTGAGCAGAATTCATTGATCGTTCTCTGTTCAATGTTTTTAAATATAATTTTATATGGTACTGTAACATATAACTTCCGCATGGTAATAAATAATAAATCAAGATTTTTATTTATTAATGATTGAGCAGAATTCATTGATCTATATACTCTGTATTCAATGTTTTTAAATATCATTTTATATGGTACTGGTAACGTTACAGTATTTTAAACATGCTAAAATATTAATGAATAATTTAAGAATTATAAAGGAAATATTATATTTAGAGTAATTATTTTTGATTAGTATAATATATTTGTTAGACTAAATATATTTTAAATTTTATAACTTTGGAATAAAATATTAACAAAAATTGTGAAATATATTTTTAATAGAAGAAAACGAGCTTACCTATGAGGAAGAGCACAATGCACAAACTTGTTTTCATGTTTTCTTTTGGTTTTCTATTAAATATAACTTTATGTTACTTTAATTTTTAGAAATTTAATATTAATCATGATTCATTTGTAAAACAAAATTCTATTAAAATTCAATAAAGTCTACTGCTTAAGACGAAATGTTCGATAAGATCCTCTTGATTAAATAAATAATAAAGAGGATCTAGGTTCTATTAGACTGATAATCAATACTTTAATTCGATCATTTCATAAATCTCTTTTCCACATTTATCCGACTCCTTCAGATAGACCCCCCGCTCTAAACAAATATGACTTGATGTTTCTCCTAGTTCTGCTGCAACAGTAACAACGGGCGTCTATGTCAAACACCAACAAATAGGTTACATTAACAATGGGCCACAAACCCGCCATTTAAATGGATATAGTTAAGAAATAGACCCAATAAATAATGGACACCATTTAAATAGATATAAATGGTCAATGGCACCAACAAACAGGATAGGGCCATTACTATAGACGGCCATGAACACAATGTAAATAGTCAAATAGGAGGCTTATGGATAGGGCAATGGACAACCATTATAGGTTACATTAACAATGGGCCACAAACCCGCCATTTAAATGGATATAGTTAAGAAATAGCCCCAATAAATAATGGACACCATTTAAATAGATATAAATGGACAATGGCACCAACAAACAGGATAGGGCCATTACTAGAGACGGCCATGGACACAAGTAAATAATCAAATAGGAGGCTTATGGATAGGGCAATGAACAACCACCATTTAAATGAATAAAATGGAGAGTTAAAATAAAGGATATTTTAAAATAAATGAGGATATGGGAATAAATGGCCAATCTCATAGTATTGATTGATAATGGATAAAATAAAGAAATAATGTTAAAATAAGGACCAACAAATGTGGTGAGTAAGCCAGAAATATTTAGTAGATAATGTTAAACGCAATAAATAGACCAGACATTTCAAATAAATGGAGCACTGGCTAATTAAATGCTGAATCAAATAGGACAAATTAAAGCTTATATCACTATCAGTATTTTAATTCAATCATTCCACTTTTTAGAAAATAATTCAATTATTTTCTAAAAAATTCTATGATTTGCAAAATTTGTAAATAATAATTATAAATTTGAACAATACAAAGTACGAAACATAAATTTTATATTATTCAACACAGGTGAGAAATTTTCATCGCATTAATTATTGAAATCGGATTAATTAATTAATTAATTAAATATTAGAAATATTAATTAATTAATTAATTATTGGGTTGCATTGATTATTGCATTAATTATTGGGTTGCATTAATTAATTATTGGAAATCGGGATTCTTACATAATTTGTTACATCATAAATCGAAGTTCACATTTTTAAATTATCAATAATTGATAATTTTAAATATTATATCAATAATTATTACTGTATTGACATAATATTTAAAATATGCTGAATTTAATTTACATTATTTTATTTTTTTAGTTTAATTAATTCAAAGTAAAATTTACAAAAGAATTATTATCTGGTAATAATCAAATTACTTTCACCTTTCTTTCAGTACTCTAAAAGAAATTTTATAGTACAGTTTGCTTTAAAAAATTATAAAATTAATTAATAAATTGGATTAATTAATTTCTGTATTTGTAAAATATTGCAAACTATTTCTAAATTTATATTTCACATTGAAGAATACGGAAATTTTCTAAAACTGTCAGCTGTGCCACTTCGATTAAACAATAAACGCAATAACACGAATTGCTGAACTAATAACCTGATAAAAGATATCGAAAATAAACTTAAAAGATATTTTCTAGAATAAATTCTGCAAGTTTATAGTTTACTTTCTTTGCGAAATGTGTGATGAATGCAATGATAGCAAGTTAAGGTAAACAGATTGAATCTCTCGCTTTCTGACTGTATGTTTACTACTTTATTCACATAACTGCGGTAATGTCATAAATTTTTCAGAAATATTTAAAGATTACCAGCATTTTTTATTGTTTAATAATTTTATAAGAAATTGCTCTTTCAACTTTTTTAAAACTATACAAAAAATTATAAAAAAAAATAAGAAATTGCTCTTTCAACTTTTTTAAAATTATACAAAAAATTATAAAAAATATATATATATTTATTACAAAAGATGTTTTTACTAATAATTTATTTAATAATCAAAAATAAATATTTTTTTCTTGATTAATCATTATTTTTGAAAGAAATACAACATATATTTCGTCATTGAAAATCAATACTGTATAACTGAATATCAAATATCTAAAAATTTCAGTTTTTTTAATCAATAAGTAGATAATGTATGTGAAATGTTTATTGTTTCTATCTAGATTGCAGCCAGTCATTGAAAATCAATACTGTATAACTGAATATCAAATATCTAAAAATTTCAGTTTTTTAATCAATAAATAGATAATGTATGTGAAATGTTTATTGTTTCTATCTAGATTGCAGCTAATAATTAATGTATGGTAAAATGCGGTTGTTTATGCTACAATAAAATATTCGAATGAATACTATTGATAGCAGAACTAACAAAATATGCTATCCATACCAACTAATGCTATCTGCCAAACTATATTCTCTTGTTAACGTAGAATGAACAATATCGCTAGCATATTTTATAAAAAAATAAAAACAATAGAAATATTATTTTTATTTTATCTATTTATTATTCTATGACATAAGAAATATGTAAACTTATTGCTAATTAAAATAACTTTAATTCTCTTAAATCATTGATGAGATTTAATAACACGATAAAAAATTTTAATTTCATAATACATTATTCTTCCTTGTAAGGTACAATAAATATTAAGGCGGAGTGGGGTAAGGGAGTACTTGGGGGAAATGCATTATTAGGATTTTTTTTTATTATAAGATAATCGAAATTGGGGAAATGCATTATCGAGATTTTTTTAATTATAAGATAATGGAAATTAGCTATTTGATATTGTAGTATTCTACTACAAGTTAATATCGATCTATCGTCGTAGATAACTGATGATGAATGATGCGAATCCAGTATTTACATCGACTCTTACAATCGCGTCTCTTTTGAAAGCAAACAAAATGTTGACAGCATTTTAAAAGTGCAATAATTCTTAAGATTACTTCATATTAGGAGATATTGACAGCATTTTAAAAGTGCAATAATTCTTAAGATAACTTCATATTAAAAGGACTTTTACAAACGCGTCGCGTCCGAACAGCAAACAAATCTTTGACAATAAAAGTGCAATAATTCTTAAGATAACTTCATATTAGGAGATATTTTTTGTAAGTATGAAGAATATTGATTAAAGTTTACAAAAGTGCAATAATTCTTAAGATAACTTCATATTAGGAGCTATTTTTTGAAAAGTGCAATAATTCTTAAGATAACTTCATATTAGGAGATATTTTTAGTAAGTACGAAGAATATTAATTAAGGTTTACAATACTTAAACAATATTTATTGATATTTCAAAATTCATCGAGATAAGCTGCCTGGTAAGCTCTTGCCCCGTAAATATTGTTACCTGAAGAAAGTGCGAATCTGCACCTTGGGGTAATCTCGTTATAGGCTGTTCTGGCCTCATAACGCGTTCAATTTTATTTTTTCGTGTTCTACATTTTAATCTGTTTATTAGCTTCTTTTTCTAGCATATAACATAGGTCGCAGCTACGTCAGAAAAACCAACATGGGCGATTATTCAAAA
>AYEL01085470.1:0-45684 GCA_000484575.1 Olivierus martensii | reverse complement strand
AGTCGCTGTATAGAAGCGCAGACGTTGGTAGTTAGCAACGTCTACGTTTCTAACAAATGACCGCAAGGTCAATTTCCGTTGTTATGGAAACGAGCTCCTTTCTGCGTTTGCTGCAGACTACATCCCAAGTGGGAATCCGCCTTTAGCCACTACGCCGCCGCTTTGGTCGAAATATCACCAGTTTTTTAGGCATATAAGCGGTGCGGTCCGGCTTTATGATATTTGACCTCGATTTTTTTTAATAACGAAGGCACCTAAACTCTTTTACAGGAGTCACTTTTCGATGGTCCCCAACCTGTAGGTTAAAGCCTATCGAAATCGGTGGGACGGAGTTGTCCTCTGACACTTCAAGAGTTCAAATCTCGGCTCTTTAACAAAGAATTACTCTAAAACGAAACAACCTATCTTAATGCGGTAAAAAGTAGTTTATAGTAAATTTGTTCCTAATTCTCCTCGTACTAATTCAGGTGCGTAAATAAACTTCAAAACCTTTTTAACTTGAACATACACTCTTACCCGGTTTCGGGTTAAGTGCGTGATAGCTAACACTTTGTAAGATTTTGTCACAAATATAAAATTTTCAAAAATGATTTAAACGGTATTAGCTGTGGAATGCCATTATTAACGACCCTGCCAAATATCTATACGATAGGTTGAAATACCTTCGTTTAAAGTCCAACTTTGTAAAAACCGCTGTGCACTTACCTCACTCCGCCTTAATAAATAACTAATGTAATTACAATTATAAATTGCATAATAACCGTCTATATATGTCTTTTGATTATCATCATCTTTGCAAATATGAAATTACATGCAGAATTTAGCAATGAAATAATAATAGATTGTATCATAGATTCAGGCTTGTTGTAAATAAAAAACTTAAAAATTATTTAACTACCTATTATAATCTTGATTTTTTTTACTACTCATTCCATGAATGCAATATAAATATAATTTTACTAACAAATTATTCTATCGTGATAAAATTAACATCCTGATATGCATTTATGATATTCATCTCGCAAGAAGTGCAACAATAATCGATATATTTTAGCAAATTTATTTCTATAAAGTTACTTAATGTTCTTTTAAAATTAATCATATATCATTGGATTGATTCAACAATTTTAAATAATTCTAAATAATTTAAAATGAAAAATTATTACAAATGAAATTTTGGAATATGTGCTCAAAATATTCTGCTGCATCAAATGATTCTGCTACAAAATAAATATTTTATGAGAAAAAATAAATATGCTATACTTACCGTGTGAGATTATACAAGTCACTTTTTCAGTTGAGGCAAACGAGCAGTTGAAAAATCGTTATGATCTACTTATATACCGTCTGAAACTGTTACGAAATCAAAATATTGTGCTTACGTATGAATCTTTTATAATCATATCATTGTTATCGTTCATATCATTAATAAAATCGAATAAGATATCCCTCCTATAACACGGTAGATAGATTCCTGAAAAACCATATGTGAAACCATGTTATATGAGAATCAGAGCCAATACATAAAGGAGATTTACGTTCCCAAACCAATTAAAAACAAATAACTTTCTTTAGTTCCACATAAGAAACTTAATTTTTTAAAGAATATTAATAACACGAAACATAAAGAAAGAAAAAATACATACGTAAGCTCTTAAAAACAGCCTATATAATATTCATATGATAATTATATCTTCCTTACCACCGTTTCGTTAAACCGAGAACATTCTTTTTCTTTAACAATATCAACTTCACTCTCTGAAGTTTTTTTGCATTTAATTTTTGTGTATGTTTTGCTCTCTTTACAAAATTTCTAATCTAACCCGCTACAACCCGCCAGAACACAATCTTAAAAATTTATGAATAAAAAAGTTTTTCTTTTCTTTCACATTCCTCTATCGAAGAATAAAAAATTATTTTTTTTATCCAAGAACAGAACATTTGGATCACAAAATACTCAACGGTTGCCGATTAACTCAATTTCAAATCGAGATCGAAAATAGACTGCACATCATCCCTCTCGTTGCAAGCTACCGAATTAGCATTTATGACTAATTTTAGCAAATTATTTCGCAATGATTGCATTTTATGTGTATATTGTGTGTCCCTATTATGGATTTACAGAAATTAATGAAAATATTTTGTGTTGTAGGAGAGTAAACGTAATTTTCTAAACTGTTAAGTAAGAACCGTCACTATTCCAAAATTGAAGGTTTCCTCAATTTTGGAATCGTGTTAGAGCGAAACCGTGTTGTAAAAAGTCGTGTTATAGAAGAAATACATGTAGATTAAACATTATTTTAGATCATTTCTATACGCATTATTACTTCGAATTATATCTAACTGCCTATCCTAAAAATATAGGTGTATAAACCATTGATTTTCTGTATATCAGTTATTACAGAAATTATTATTTTATTCAGGATAACCATATTGTAGTTAGATTAAAACAAATTATATTTGGTATTATTTTCAAAGTTACTTGTACGAAATTTTTGGACCCGCAATTAATTTTCTATCGATATCTTTTATTGCGTAGATAGGTTAATATGTTCCTTTATAATTTCGTTTCTAGAAACAAATTAAAGTTTTATCCTAATATAAGGAATTTAATATTTAATGATAATGTCTATCAATATCTTTTATTGCGTAGATAGGTTAATATGTTCCTTTATAATTTCGTTTCTATGAAAAAATTAAAGTTTTATCCTAATATAAGGAATTTAATATTTAATGATAATGTATAATTTAAATTTTTGCATATTTAAATTTAATGACGATTTGAAAGACTTGTATTCCAAATTTTATGTGCATTTTTCTGGGAGAGAATGCAGATGATAATTTTTTCTTTTCATGTCTGATTGCGAGTGTGTTCTCAAAAGGTAGCAGTGATATTAAACGAATCAGTAATGATATCATCAACTTTTTTTATTTGATTTCATTCACTTAATAAGAAGTTTAACTATTCATTTTAATGATAATATATAATTTAAATTTTTGCATATTTAAATTTAATGACGATTTGAAAGACTTATATTCCAAATTATATGTGCATTTTTCTGGGAGAAAAGGCAGATGATAATTTTTTTTTCATGTCTGATTGCGAGTGTGTTCTCAAAAGCTAGCAGTGATATTAAACGAATCAGTAATGATATCATCAACTTTTTTTATTTGATTTCATTCACTTAATGAGAAGTTTAACTATTCATTTATGATAGAATTTATTTTGAAATTTCGTAATTCCTTGTTAAATATTGCTTCTCCTGATTTCTTAGGTTTTTTTTCTAATTTTTCCATATATTTATTCTCAGCCCTTATCTGCTTTTTCATATTTTTATGAGATTAAATTATTTTTATATTCAGCAACACAAAGTTTTAGTTTATTTTTATTTACTTAAAAAAGTAATATGAAACTATCTGCAGGCTGTGATCATGAGATTAAATTATTTTTATATTCAGCAACACAAAGTTTTAGTTTATTTTTATTTACTTTTAGAAAGTAGTATGAAACTATCTGCAGGCTGTGATTAGCAATTAATAAATTTTGAACTAGTTAGTATATTTCATAAAAATTTAGTAGAGATGACCCACTTTTACACCTGAACTCCAAACCACACCTTATCATTCTGTCAAATGGCAGACATTAAAATTTTTTACATTTTCCTTATCAAATTTTAAACGACTGACCGTCTTTAAGTAAATTTCTTGACATCAGTAAACAGACCATACTATTGAATAACATCAATTTAGTCTTTAAACAAAGTAAATATAATTCAGCAAACAAATATATGTAGGCTATATGTTTCGATTGTATTGATGAGGGGTTAGCACCTCAAGTAATTTTCTGGATTTATTGTTGATAAAATTAATTTTCATAAACAGAATTATAGTTTTTATTCCTGTAGCATCAGTCATCCAAATATGAGGGAAGTTAAAATTTTCGAAGGATTTACAGTTATTAAATTTTCAAATATTTTTGTTATTTGGATTTTCGGATTTTAGTAAAGACAATGTGTGAAAAGTGTCGTAACATTGAAAAATGACTTTGATTATAGTTTTTATTCCTGTAGCATCAGTCATCCAAATATGAGGGAAGTTAAAATTTTCGAAATTCCTTGTTAAATATTACAGTTATTAAATTTTCAAATATTTCTGTTATTTGGATTTTCGGATTTTAGTAAAGACAATGTGTGAAAAGTGTCGTCACATCGAGAATGACTTTTACGACATACATTTTAATTCTCATATCTTTAATCGTAAGAAAATAGCATATCTGTTTGGATAACATGAGATAAGTTTCTTCAGAACTACTAATTATTCTATCATCATCATTCGTTGAAATTTTGCGTTCCTTTTAAAAACAAAAATATATTTACTAAATTAAATTATTTCTACAAATAATTTACTCAAAACCTTTTTTGTTAGATGAAAGAGCAAAATTCAAAACCCAAATTTATGCTACATAAACAGAATTTGTTTTCTTAATCATATCCTTATAATTACAAAAGATTTATGATTCACTAGCATTTAGACTAGCCTATTTACAATGAGACAGAGATGAGTCATATCCGTTTGTGTGACACGAATACACATATCAACTTGGTCAGTGTACTGTTGTCCATCGTTTCCAATGCAATGCATTAAAGCTCAGTTTATAGGAATAATATATCTGTCGCTTTCTTCACTTTCCTTTGTCAGATATGTGATGGTTTGGCAGTCGTAGAAAATTAAGTTTAGCCCAATGTTTGTTTTCATTTCTGATATAGCAATATCATTTAATTTCATTATTTTATGAAATTATTATTCATCATTTCCAAACTGTTTTTCCTTTAAACAAGCAAACTAACTGTTTTCAGAATGGAGTAGATTTATATTTGATATTATTTTTCAATCTAACAATTGATTGCTAATTACCAGGGTATTGTTTTGCTTCCGTGAAGGAAGATTGGTTCAATTTCCAGGTGTCACATTTCCAGAGATTATTCAGGAATTATCCAGGTCGAGCTCGTTGAACCCATATTTCACTTGAAGGCTACGCCACCATAGATATGTGTGGTCCGTACTGAGCACTGGAAATGCACTGACTTTTAATATTTCAGAAAGATGGAAAACAGCATAAGATTCAAACCAAGTACAATAAAGTAATCAATAATAATTGGAAATTATGTAAATTAGTGACTTCCAAATGTTTTGTGTCTGCGTCCCCTTTTTCATAAAAATTGGTACGTCCCTCGTTTTCATAATAGTCTATTTTTATAAATACTTTCTACTTAAAGTTTAATACTACAAAACAATATGCACTATTTTGTATAGATAAAGTTCTTATACATAAAAAATGTATATTTATTATGGTGTAATAATTTTAATGCAATTAAACAAACAAAAAAATACCAAAAATAGAATATGTGTTTAATACAACATAGTATTTAATACCATAGATGGGCTTATTTTTGCAGCACCAGTTCTCTCAAATCGGATGTCATGGACCGAGGAGGATTTAGGCATAGTCTTTATGGGATGCAGCCCAGAGACCCGTTCAATCAACGGGCCCCCCTTCGGGGATAAAAAAAAATAAAAATAAAAACATTTTAAATTAACAATTTAAGAAAAAATAAATTATATAAAATTTTTTCGTACTTAGGTAAAGTCTAAATTGTTTGTTTGCAACACAATTGGATTTAAATAAAATATCAAATATCAATGTTTTAAATGACAGTAAATAATAAATATGGGTCTGCTTTCCATCGACAATCGATAAAATCAAAATATATTTTGCCATTTGTCAATTATGCAAATAATGTGGCAATGTCTGAATGGAAGTGAGATCTAGCTCCTCTGAAGCATGTTATGTTAGCGTAGCTCTCACCGTTAGGTTAATTTGAGTTTATTGGATAAGCCTCCAAATAGTTTTAGCTCAGGGCCCCCAAAGTTAACCGTCCCCCTGGTCATGGAAGATATCGCTACTCGCAATTCTTTTACAATCACTAACCAGATGGTTATTTTGTCTTTAATATAGCAGAAAGTTTCTGGATATATAGATATATGTACTATATTTATAACAGTTTTTTGCCGATTCAGTGTTTTTCGACACCAATTTGAATTTATTTTTTGTTTGTTTATGTCAAAGATGTGTTTTTGTTAATTCTTGCGCGTGCCCCACAGTTTGGAAAACACTGACGTAAGCAACAGGGTCTGCTAAAAACTTTCCACGACTTTGAAAGGCTGATCCACAGCCTTACTCGATTATGGGCAGCTTATAGCGGAATCTATTGGACCAATTCTAGATGAATAGAAATGGTCCAACATTCTAAATCGATAAATCAGGCATGAACCTTCTCTATAATTTCTCCAAGGGCGGCAAGAATCAATATCGTGTTTGTGGATGAAAACCCAAATCGTATAAATTTATTGCTTATCCAGACGAAAGTCAGATTCAAATTTTCTGTGTTGTTTTACATCTCTTGTAACCTGCAGTTATTAAATACGGAGCATTTCTTTATTGGACGGTTTTCTCACTGATTATACTGGTGGTGGCGAAAGTTATTTATTTATTTATTTTTCCCGTGATTGGAAGGAGAATTAGTTTTTATCCACTCACGGGAAAAATGAAACATGTCAATGTCATTTTTGAGAAGAAATAACCAACCTCCGCCACCACCAGTCTAATCAGTGAGAAAACCGTCCAATAAAGAAATGCATCCATAGTATTCTACTGCTCATACCCTGATGGCTTCAGGGCTGGTTGCAAGACTTTCGGTTTAATCTGCAGAATAGTTATTTGTATAATAACTCTAACCCGTTCGAAAAATTAAAAATTAAGTAGAGTATGTTGCATGAGGCAAAAGTTAGCTATTAGTCTGATAGCGTGAAGATAGTAACTGCACATGCTCTATACCTTAGCAACTCGTTTGAATATGAAGGCGCCAATTAAGTTATTTACATTTTTTGAATACTTGCAGGCTCAGCTTTTAATTCATTATTTTTAAAAATATTAACTAAATACTGTATACCTATGATTAAATATATACTAACATAATACCCGAATACTTTACAATAGTAAGTCTAATGTAGATTTGAAAATATATGTCTGTATTTATTATTGTAAACCAAATATAGATGGTTATAATACACACAAACATAGTGTATATATAATATGTTAATAACAATTTCCTTTATAAATTTAAAATAAAATAATGTTCTTTTGATTTATAAAATGCATATTTCATTTATCTTTGACATTAACTATAAAACTGTTTATTTTCTTTAATTAACCTAAATCTCACATGAAAGTTATCATAGTGAAGGGTAAATGGATCTATCTTTCTCAGAAATATCCGTTTTGGATTGAGATAAATGAAATCCAAATAATCTAAATCGAGATTATTTTCAGCTTCGTATTCGGAACTGCTATAGTCCGCCATATTGTTCTGCTAGATAATATATAGAATAAATTTAAACCCGCCAAAAATCGGCTAGATAAATTAGTCGGTAGTTTATTCTAGAAATTTGACATCGTGCAACACAGAAAGCTAAATCTGCAGATTAAAGCCCGTTTTAACCTGCAGAATAAGACTTGTGCAACCGGCCCTCAGTCAGCTAGTAAAGAATATGTTTAATGCCCCGTCTAAAAAATTCTCTGTTGATTTATGAAATAGGGAAATTCTGGAAATTAAAGCAGCATTTATTTCATGAAAAACATTTATGTCATGACATAAAATATAACACCGATAATAATATTATTATTAAATAATGCATCCTTTCCGGTATTCATTATGCTATAAAACGTGTTTTTCGCAATTTTAAAATATTTTATAGTTCTTGTTTATCTGTATTTTAAATATTTCTACGTGACGTTACCCGTACAGTATTGCATTTATGTGTTGCCTGTTCATTGGTCAGCATTGCATTAACTGAAACTTATGTTCTGCTTTTGAAGTGCAAACGAAAGTATGTAACAATATATTTCCTATATTTACAGAGTAGAGAAGCAATTTTACTTTCCACTTTTTGTGATTTTCAAAAGAAATTAGAGATGATATTTGTTTGGTTCACTCTTCTCGAAATTTGCGGTAATATTAAATAAAAATTTACAGAAATTTAACATTAACATTTTTATTTTTTAATTTTTTATTTATTGTAATTATCATTTCTGAACAGGATGGAGTTTCCGCCCTTTCTTCCAATCAATACATGGATCTTGTCCTGAGTACAAATATTCAATATGCAGGAATAAACTGAAACATTGATCCAGCAACATTAGAAAATTTTAGCAGTGAATACGAAACTTCTGTAATGTTTGTTGACGTGGATGTAAAAATTAATTATTATGGTGTACAAATGACTGGTCGCATGATCATATCTCGACTCCCATAAGGATTGCTCTTAAAGCAATTAATTATACAAATTTTGAAATTGTACATAAATATTCAAATTATTTCCGAACTAAAAATACTGTTTTGATGAGTATTAAGTCTGACAAATGTAAACTTTTAAGAAAAATGAACAATACTATACGTAAGTATTTTATTTTTTATAATGAAAAATATGTTAATTTGAATAATTTTAGCAATTACTGTATATTTTAGTACATCAAAAATTAGATACTCAAATAATGAAAACAAAGTAAAATTTTAAAATTTAATCTGTAATGGTTTTATATCTTATTTGAGTATTTACTAATGTGGGGATCGGCAACCCCCCTGTTGTCGCGAAGTTCAGCTAAAGAATAAGAAATTAAAGACGCAGTTCGATAATAACAGGATGTAATCGATACCGTTGTTATTTCTTTCGTGGTAATAAATTATAAATAGTTTATTCAGGTGTCATTGTAAAGTCTAAGATTCGACACCTGAGCTGTTTGGAACTATCTGGAAATTATGTAAGACAATCTCTCCCTGGGAAAGGTGAGGAAGAGGTTAGGTGGATAAAAAGAGCTAGGGCGATGAAAGCCGACGCTTTTGGTTCCGTGTCTCGACTTTGTTTAGTTCCTTATCTCTAGCTCTGTGTCCATCCTCCCTTCTAATTGAGTATAAATTCGTAGTATCGTCCAAATTACCAACCTGAATACCCTTTGGATACTAAGAGAAGTCATCGGGGAAGTTCATTGGTAATCTTCGTCTATCGACCTGTTTGCAGTGTTCGTTTCGTCGTCGACATTAATCTGGACTAAAGACTGTTTGCAGAATTCAACTTCCAGTGACCTCTCCTCTGTATTGACGATTTTGTTATTGTACAAGGAATCTATCTCTCGTGTTGTCGGACTATCGAGGTAAATAGAAATCTCTCTTGTGATTTTACATATAATAATAAAGAAGCTGTTGAATTTAATTTCAATGTTGTTCTTCGTCTCGATTCCTTGAGTTGAATTGCCTCGGTCGTCATCCTTACCAGCGCATTGAACGTGGACCACTTCTAGGCAATAAGCCTGTTGTTTCCGCATTTCCATTTCTGCCCGGAATTCCACACTAATTAACTTTTCTCGATCTATCAATAAGTAGATAATTATAATCCATAAGCGGGTGGATGTAGTAACAATAAATTACCTAAACAATTAATAACAAAAAGATTATTTATCTATATCTATATTACTTATAAAATACAGATTATGTATGTGTATAAGTGTGTATGTGTGCATGTATGTATCTGTGCATGTGTTCATGTATAGGCCTATATGTAACTTTTTTATTTAAAATCTAAAAAAGATATTTAGGAATATGATATAGCATTTTGTTTAGTATCAGTATGAGCATGTTCCTTCGTCGTCTCTTTTTATTCGGCCTTTTTTAGGGCTTTAGGAGACCCAATTTTTATTTATTTTATGACAATCATCATCATAATATATATTATTAGTCAAACGTGGTTGGCTGATGTCCCTTTTTTGGACGAACCACTGTATCGATTTTTATAACTAAGGTATCGTTAGAAAGGTCTAGTTTTCCGAAATTTACGCTTCGATAAATATTTTAATTTTAAAAAATTGAGTGGCGCCTAGTCAGCATCTACGCAACTAGTTACGGTTTTGTTTTCATCAATAAAAATTTACGCTTCGATAAATATTTTAATTTTAAAAAATTGAGTGGCGCCTAGTCATCATCTATGCAACTAGTTACGGTTTTGTTTTCATAGTTCGCTATGGCTGTTTCTACAAGTCGTAAGCGTTTTCGCCAGTTATATGAAGATGAAATAGAAGATTCTAAGCACGGTGCAGTGCATATCCCCACCAAATTCCGGTGCAACGCGTACTCCCACCAAACTCTTCCCGTACCCCTGGGGGTACGCGTACCACACTGGGAAACACTGCACTAGAACAACAAAATACCATCATAGTTCAAATTTATATATAGATAAAAAATATATTACATATTTACACATCTAAAATAATGTTTAGAATACTGTTATATTGTTGCAAAACCTTTTCAAAAGTGCATTAAATACATTATGGATATTCATATTATTGGTATATGATAAGTACTGGATTCTTTAGTGAAACCAAAAATCAATTTTTCTTAAAATCAATGGTACACAGATTAAATTTGAGGTAACTGATACAATCAGTGAAGAAAACGAGCAAGAAAATCATTGATTTTAACAAATTACAGTGGATAATTAATTGATGATCAAATAATTTCTTTGCAAAAGCAAAAATTTTTCATTGAAAAAGTGGTATAGATTTATGTTCTTTGTTAAATCAAAAATTTGTAAACTGATACCAGTAATTATTATAATTCATAAATTTTACGTATTAAAAAAATTTTTTTTCTATTAAATTTTATGCAACTTTCCATTCTGTTAGATACCAAGCAATAGGGTTACTCCAATATTCATTAAATATTATCGTTACTTTTTGTGAAGTTGTTCCCCTGAAAAATATCTATAAATGTGGGCTTTGGATTGAATCCAAATTCTGTAAGACAGAGTTTTTTAAATTCTGAGATTAGTGCTTCCCTAGTGGGATGCTAGTCTATTGCAAGGAGGTATGCAAGAATTAACAAAACCATAATTTTTGAGACAAACAAAAATTCAAATTGTTGTAAAAAAAATGAATCAGCGAAAGGGTTATAAATACATATATCCATGTACCCAGAAACTTTCTGCTGTGGCTGTTTTAAAGATAAAATATTGATCTCGTTTAGCGATTGGAAAAGAATTGCAAATAGTGATATCTTCAATGACAACTTGATTTGAAAGAATTTGGGATGAAAAATAAGCCCACTCATTGTATTATATATGTTGTATTAACATGTATTTTTTTTTTTGTAAGATTTGTTTAATTGTATTAAAAATTATTATGCCATAATAAATAATATATATATGTATATGTATAAAAATTAACATAAAATATAGTACAGTCGATTCTCGCTATTTGCAGTAGTTACATTCTGTAAATTCTTCACGAATACTGAATTAGCGAATAATGAACCATTATGCCTATGGGAAATAGAGAGTTAAGTTCCTGCCAACCTTTTTTCCCAACATTTTCATACTTGGTTTGTTTTTTTTTCTTGTTTAGGCACCTTATTTAATATGTATTACATTACTTACAAATAATTACAGTATATGCAGTGTATAGTACTATATACAGTATTATAATTACAGTAATCTTAAATTTTTTAAAACACTAGCTATGTAGTAAATAACTTATTTTTGATTAATAGTTTTTTGATGTTGCAAGATATTTGATATGACAGCTGACACATTGTCTTTCCGAAC
The DNA here is from genome assembly GCA_000484575.1 of Olivierus martensii. NCBI lineage: Eukaryota > Metazoa > Arthropoda > Arachnida > Scorpiones > Buthidae > Olivierus > Olivierus martensii. The sequence goes on along the minus strand of AYEL01085470.1, from coordinate 33,975 downwards.
TTCGTTGAAAACTTCATAAGCCATGTCTGTATCGCTTTTTTCTTCAGATCTTCTAAAATTTCGGCGTAAGAAGCAAATGTGCAGGAAGTTAGGTGCCTAAATTTCAGGCTGCATTCAAGCATAGGGACACATTCTTCTATGGGACCTGTGGATGATATGAACAGCCTTTTGGCTTATGTGCGGTCTGTGGAGTGAGCAAAGATAGGTAATCAGAAATTTTCCGGCAAACCGATTCAGACTACATTTGGTAACAAACAACTTCCTTTATTAGAGAGAGAGAGAGAGATTACATTGGTAACAGTATTTTCACCACTCAGCAGGAGTCCGCAAATAAGCGCAAAACCTCCGCGAATATTGATTTTGTGGTTACAAATAAATTTTCGCGAATAGTTGAATACGGAATCCGCGAATAACGAGAATTGACTATATATTGTTTTATAGTATTAAATTGTAAATGGAAAATATTTATAAAATTAGACTATTATGAAAATGGATGCATACCAGTTTTTTTATGAAAAAAGAGGATGCAAAGTTTGGAAACCACTGCCCTAGGATATAAATCTGTTAGCCATTTTGCTAACAACTATGAAATATGAATTGATAAGTTTTTAATTTTATAAACTTTGTCAGTTTGCCTTTCTTTAGACAGATCCATAAAATGAAGTAGAAAGGATGATATGATTCAGTGTGAATTGATCAAATATCATAAATAATACAAAGAAAAAATAATTATCATACTTTGGACACGTGGAACCTGAGGATAGTACTGAACAGGCTTTAGGCCTAAATGCAGTATATGGCTCAATGTGCGTAAGGACAGGTAATGAGGCTTTTGACTACAACAACACAGAGACTATGGTTTAAATAACCAATAACTTCCTTTAATAGAAAGAGATGTTGTACATAGTTAATGAAATCTGACAATTAGTTCAAAAGGATAAATACCTTATATAAGTATATAAATAAAAATAGTCTTTTTTCACCTGTTGAGCATCGACAGATTGAATTTTTCCTGTTCGTAGTTTCACACATGGTAAAAGAGCACAAAAGTTTCTTGATATTAATCTGAATTAGAGATATACAAGTGTTCGAATATTCCTTTCTTCTTTTTGTCTAGTTGATGACACACTGACAAGGTGAACTGTCTCAAGGCTCTGGAGCGACTTTTGGACATGTCTTCACTGTATTGAATCCTTTCAGCGACTGATTTTTCTCACTCTTTTCATCTCCGGATCACCTCTGTCCTTTCAATTTCACCATTTTCGGGTAAAAACCAGAGTGGTTTTTTTCGTTTATTGTTTGAAGAGAAGTGATCATGCTTCCCTATTGTGGGGGACAGTGGACTTAGCTCATTATACATATGATATATATTCTTACATATCACTCGTTTCTCCTTCTCAAGTGTTGTTCTCCTCTTCATATCTTTTTTTTTCTATTTATTTCGGAATAATTTTTTTCCTGTTTATTTCAAAATCAGATGATAAACATTTCACAATTATTCCAAATTTCGTATCCTCAACTTTTTATAATACAAAAGCATTCAGTACTTGTAAATTTTTGTGTTTTGAGAGAGACAAGTAACAAGAAGACATTTATAAAAGAAACTTTTATAGTTATTTTTTTTTATATATTAATTGATTTTATTATTATTAATAATTATTTATTTGATGTAATTTTAATTTTTTAATTATTGTCTATTGCTTATTATTAATTGTGTAATATTTGTCATTTAATGTAGTAGTTTGTAAGAATTATTTATGCTTTATATGCAAAAATGATGAATAAATTTTATTATTGTTTTATAATTTTAAGAACCAAAAAGATCACAATTTTCAAACTTTGCACATAATTTTTTTATGTTATCCCAAGATGGTTTTAGGCTTCTTTGTTTGGTCCACTTTCCCTTATGATTTTCAGACTCACTTCAAAAATTTTTAATTTTCAAATGTTTTCAGTTTTTATTTCCTTCTAAATAATACATTATCTTTTCTACAATTCATATACAAAATTTGGGAATCTGTATTTCTCCATTATTTTTTATTCTTCCATAATTTTGATTTAAAGTGAAGTGCATGTTCACATAGGAAATGATGACAATCAGTTTAACTATATATTCAGTTATTATTGCATCTACAGATAGTTGATAATATCTGTTTTAACATAAAAAATTAATTACAAGACATGATTTATGGATGTATGAATATCCATCAATTATAAATAAATTATTTAATCTTATGTTTTCTATAGTCATTTGTAAATTGATCAGTTATTTCAGATCATTCATCAATATCTTTTGAAAAGTTATTTAACAATTCTATTAAGTATTTTAATTTTGATTATTGCACTTAAACATAAATTAAGATTCATTTTATTGATATTGTATATTTCATTCAAATATACTGAAAATTATTTTATTACTAATTTTTAATTTAAATATTTCAGATTATATCAGAGTAATCTATAGAATATTTATTTTCACCAGAAAATTGGTAAAAGTTTTATAAATTTTGTTGCAGTTTTTTTTCTTATAAAACTGAGGAAATCTGTGCCTGAAAATTTTGCATTCTTTCAGATTTATGTAATTAAAAATTAAATTCATTAATTTCATTTTTTTTTTTTAGTGTAAGTTTTCAATTCAAATAATAAACTTGTAAAACATATAACCTATATATTTTTAAATATATTCTGGTGTTTAATTAATAATTGTATACAAATTGGAAAAATGAGTGACAGTTTTTGTCATAAAATATATTAAATATAAAATTATAATTTAATTATATAAATTCAGTTAAATAGATCCAAAATCATATTTTTATAATAAATATTTGAATTTCTGTTAATAGTTGCATTCTTTTATATTTTTGGTAAAAATCTTTTTATAAATTTTACCTTTTCATCTAACAGTGCTTCCCAAACATTTCTGATTATGACCTTGATATAATTTTTACCTTATGATCCAAAGTGCTAGTTCATGTAGTTTTTAAATGTCTGTTGTTTTGATATTAGTGTGACTGAAATTTTTTTAGCCCAATGAGTAAATTAATGATTTAACTCTCTCTAATAATCAAATGAAAATTGAAACACTAGATCAAAGATCTTGGAAAATAATTTTCCCAGAAACATCTTTGCAACTCTTATTAGAGTCTGAACTTGGGGTTTGGGAACCACTGATGTAAAAAACTTAAAATTGTTTTGAAGACTTTATTATTTATTTATTTATTTTAACTAATAATGAATATGCCAATAAATCCTAGTTTCCAATTTAAAATGAATAAAAATATTATTATATATAGTTACCCCTTGTTATATCAGTAACCAGTGCTTTTTTTTTTTAATTTCAGAATGCCTTAATTTTTATCTTTTTATTTCAATTAATGAGCAAATTTTCATTTTAATTGGAAGGAATCTTGTATTGCATAGATTTGTTTGAATCTTGTAAATTGAATGACTCTGATTTATATGGTATCAGTCAAAATTCCAATGAAACTAAATACTGATTTCCTCAAGACATGAGTTAGATATGCTATATTTCTAAAAATCATTGTAACACAAAATTTCTTTCCATTTAATATTAAAGAGGATTGTTCCTGAAAATTTGACTTAAATTAATTTTACAAATATGATGTGATTTCATATATAATTATTATTTTTCATCATTATTAAAAACCTTTAACAGTTTAAATTTTTGGAAAAAGTTTAGCTCAATAAAAATATTTCATTACATTTTATAGAAGAAAAATTTTTCAGTACTATGCTTTAAACAAGCATTTCTGAAAAGAACTAATTGCCTAATTTCAAAGCCTGTACTTTATTTCTGAATGCTTAATGAATTAAATATATCATCAAAATTGTCATTATGGCCTAACCCAGTGTTTCAATTTTTTTTTGTGATGGCCTCATGAATTTCATTTACTTCCATGGCTCCCGTTTCATAGTCACTATTAGTTTGATCTTTCAGCTATGACTCCTTGGTTGGCCATATAACCCATGTTGATAATCATTAGTATAATCTATATGTTGAATGCCAAAAATCTTTTAAATAGTTCATAGTTATTACAAGGAAAATCTCAGTCTGCCATTTTTAAACAGTTAAGATAAATTAATCTTATACATTTAACTGAAATTCAATTTTAATAACTTGATCACACTGCTAAATTTTATAAAATTCAATCAAATAGTTCAGAAATTATTAGGAGAATATATAAGACAAATATTGGCCATTTTCAAATAGTTGAAAAAAAAGATTAGTTGCTGTGTCATTGAGATCAACATCAACAATACAACTTTCTGTTCAATTTCATAAAAATTAAAAATGTAGTTCAGGATATGTAGAGTATTGCATCTTGGAAATTTAAATTCATTTTTAAATGGGTGAAGCTAAGGAGATTAAATGATGCATGTAGAGATTATCAGTAACAATAGAACATCATTGACATATTTGATGAAAATATGCTAATTAGTTCAAAAGTTATTAGTGAACACATACAGTTATGATATCATAAGTCTCACTTTTCTTTGTTAGTAAACTTAAAAAACAAATATTTTTTGAATTATATGCTTTACAGTGTTGTTATAAAGTATTATGATGATTATTTTTATTGTTTTAGTGATTTTTTTCATTTCTATAAAAATAAAATTTCATCTGTTGAATATACCATTGTTCACAAAAAAATTGCATTTATATAAATTTTGGAAAAGGAGGAACTTGCTTTATATTATAAGCAAAAATGCATACCATTGTTCACAAAAAAATTGCATTTATATAAATTTTGGAAAAGGAGGAACTTGCTTAGGATTTATATTATAAGCAAAAATGAAGTGATTTTTCAAAAAAACAAGTAGTTGATATTTTTGATCTGATATCTAAATAATTTAAATGCATCATGACATCATGCTGCCACCATTCACTGATGAGTAAGATGAATTAAATTATTCATGTTTTGAGTTATCTCTATTAAAAATAAAGTTTTTCTGTATTTTGAAAAAGTAATGATAAGAATAATACAATGCATAACACTTAATAATTTCAAAAATGCTAATATCTTAAATACATACCTTTTTTATCAGTTACTTCTTAGATTACAAGAGCAAGAACAATTAAAGTTTTTGAATAAACTGTCAGGAGCTCATGAAAAACCACCATTAAGAATGGAAAATAAAAATTATTTGAATGATATATTCGAACAATCTCTCGGTTACCTAACTTCTTTATCAGTAAATAGTTCAGCCATTATGCTCTATCCAAGAAGAATTTTTGCTATCTTCATGAAACTCAATTAATAAGGAAAATAACCAAGATCAGACCACATTCATATGCAAAACATTAAATCTTGCTGATGCAGCATATGTGAGACAAACAAATTGAATAAAATAGTTCTTTTTAGTAATGTATAAAGGAAGTCTTATTAAAGTTTAAAGTTCATACAATTTATATCAAATAACAACCAATAATCCTATCCTTATTAAATTTTAAAATAATTCAGTAATGATAGGAATATTGGCTATTATTTGGTATTATTAGTGTAATTATTCCCCTGTTTATTATTTCATTATAATCTTTGTCAAAAAATAAAATCTTATTCATTCCCTTCATATGCGCTTGTTATTTTTTCATAACATTTTCTGTAGCATAAAATACATATAATAATGCTTTTTTTCATAATAATTCACCCTCAATGGCCTTTAAATCTATTTTTCTCTCTTCTTGAAACATTAAACAATTAAGAAAATATGAAATTTGGAGTATTTTGCACACTTTATTTGAAATTATCGAAAATGTGTATTTATTTATAAAAAAATTATAATAATAAAATAGTTTAGTGCTTCATATTGGGGTATTATGTCTTTTTACTAATTATTAGGATCTGGTCATCACACTTACTAAAATAAATGGGATACACCAAAACAGTCAATTTGCTATATCACTGAATGTATGTTCACGAAAGTATTCATCCAGCAACAGGGCAGAATGCATATTTTCCTAACATTGAACAATCAGTCCAGTTTATATAATACCAGTTTGGCTTATACTGTGTGTAAATTTTGGCAAATGGGGAATTTGCATAGTTTTTAGAAAAACAATGACATATTTAATAGATGATGATAAAATTTATTTTTAAGAAATTGAAAAAATTCATTAAAATTTTCAAAAATAATCATACTTTGTAATAAATATTTTTCGACTCAGTTATATATTTGTAAATTTAATATTGAAAATGTTTGTCCTATAAAATGTTTTTATAGCACAAATATTGTTGGAAAATTTTAGCTAATATAGCTTTTAAGTTATCAACAACTATAAAAACAATTACAAATATGTTGTGATTTCATAAATAAGATATTAATTTAGGTTAAATTTTCAGGAACATCTTAGAACATCTTATCCAATATTAAACAGGAGAAAAATTTGTGTTATACACATTTCTAAAAATGACTGCAGTATCTAAGGCACACTGAAGGCAAATTCAATACATCATTTGGTTTTTGGAATTTTGACTAAATCTGACTTAAATTGATACTAATCAAAATCGCCCAAAATTTATATCAAATTAGATCATATCAGAAATAAAATTGGGTCTGGACCAATTGAAAATATAACATGGAAAGCATTTTAAATTTTATATAAATTTTTTTTCAGGGAATGAATTAAGCTTATATAATTAAGGATTATTGTACTATATAATTATTTTAAGAAATTCTTTGTATAATTCTTGTATTTAAACATAAATTGTATATATATATATGTATCTGATTTACTGTAAATGCACCAATGCCAAAGAAAAATGTTCATCAAAAATATTGATGTACTTATTATTGATTAAAGATACTTTTACAAGTATTTTAATTTTCTCAGTTCTTTTTGTTAAAGTTCTACCTATAAAATTTTTAGTAGTTATTATAAACACGATAAATTATTTAATTGCCATCTTCTCTAGTGTTTCTATTTGTGTTGGTTGACCTTGCCATTCGATTGTTTTGGCGGTTTAAACAACTGATTTGTCTACTAATGAAATGGTTTTGCCTCCAGAAATGAGTGGCGGTTAGCGATTAGTGAGGTGGCGGTTTATAGAGGGAATTTCATGTTTTAACATATAGATTTGTTATTGGCTTTCATCAGGCAAATAACGACGGTGGCGGTTTATAGAGGGGCGGCTTAGAGGTTTGACTGTATATTGAAAATTAACTTAATCAAGTTTTCAGTCAAAAATTATCAGTAAAATTATATACATAAAATTCGTTGGTGGTTATTGCTATTGGTTAAATTATTATATAATTTTCATTTCCTTATAGATCTTACATTAGTTTTTAGTAACAAAATTATAGTAAATGACTATTTCAAACACAAATTTGTTATAAATTTGCATAATTCAGTTTATATTTACTACCTGATCTTGTTTGCATATATCGAAATTCCACAAAATATTAGATATTTAAATTAGATAAAACGCAATACCCAGAAACTCCTGTCTTCTCAGTAATTTTGCATATTTTATTTCAAGGTTATTTGAATGGCAATTGCAAATAAAAATAAATTTAAATTGTTAACATTTTTTATAATAAATTTTTTTTCTACAATTTAACATTTGAAATGATCGTTAAATATTTCCAAATATACATATTTTAATCTAGTTCCATTATGGCAAGTATTTTTTTTAGAGTTTATTCAAATTTTTTTATAATTTATACTTTTAAATGATATTCTTCAAGGATGTCCAATATACAATATAACTAGTGTTAAATATTTCCAAATATACATATTTTAATCTAGTTCCATTATGGCAAGTATTTTTTTAGAGTTTATTCAAATTTTTTTATAATTTATACTTTTAAAAGATATTCTTCAAGGATGTCCAATATACAATATAACTACTAGTTTTTTTTTGAATAATTTATTTTTTCTATAATATACAATATTGTATATACAAATCTATCAAAATAAATTAAGTACAAATAAATGGAACTTTTATTAAAGATACATAAAATATTTATTCGTATTTGGGAGACTTAATTGTACCCATGAAGAGAATAACATCTGATTGAATATGTCTGATGATATATAGAAAAGGTTTGTCTGCTAAGAATCGCGTTATCCCAGACGGGCGATGTACTCTAGATAATAATATGGAAGTTGCAGCAGCAGCTTCAGTTCCCTCTTCATTCACTTTTATGAAAGATTTATGATATACAGCATCAACACTTAAATCTTTTTTGCCGGTAAAACCGGAAAGATCAGTAAATCTAGGGTCGAAAACATTACGTAATCCCATATTTTGCAAAACATTGGATAATTCGAACTCCTGTTCGACTTTAAATTTAGGAATGGTTACCCATAATTCGCGACGAGTCATAGAATCGATCAAATCTTTTAGACGATTCCCAGTGATAGTTTTAGCTAAAGTACCAAAGCCATTATAAGGATGTAAAGGCAGAAGTATCAACATACTTAATTCGTCACCAGAATATGGGATTTCTAGTGCTTGGCACTTCATCTCTTTGCTTACTCCGTAAATAAAATTACCATGAGTGTTCATCATGTCCACCGTATAAATTGTGTCACGATTCATATAGAATCTGGTTTTTCTAGTCATATCAGGATTGAATTGTGTTTTCCACGTTTCTTTAAAATAGACTGCATTAGCGATGATCATTTGTGTTATGGAACTTACAGCAGATGATGGTATCAAATTTTGAATTTTTCCATTTGTTCTTTCCTCTACCCACTTGTTTATTTCATTTCTAGAACCTTCTGGATCTCCTTGAAAGTCTATTCTTTGTAATATGTCTTTTAAGTGTTCTTCGCATAGTTTAAGTTCTATATTCTTATCCATATATATTCTGTTGGCCATTTTGAAAGAGGATTTCTCATCGTCTCCGCACTGACTACAGATTTCCAAAAATTTATTGAAAAGTTTCGGTAGAATCAGCTTTTCTGATTCATTCAAACCAAGTACAGTTTCCAGTTCTTTTGCGGTTTGTCCTCTGGCGCCGATATAGAGAGAGCTAAGAGCACTCCATATGCTTAAAGGACTATAAAACAAGTTCTCGGAATCATTTTTTGATTCAGAGTTAAGATTTCTGAACATTTCCAATCCAAATTCCATGCTTCCACTCTGAAATCTCTCCAGAGCTTTGTCCCAATTTGGATAATCTTCATATTTTTCTTGTACGCACTCGGCGTACACTGTAAATAATCTGGCCAGAAACAGGAGTAAAATTACTTTCATTTTACCTGGAAAAAAGAGGAATAATGATTTTATAAACAATCAAGTGAAGGTCATTCCATATTAGGCAATGATTCAAAATACTTCCGTATCTAGGTAATCATAAATTATCAAAAAAACATACAATTTAAGTGAACGCTTCGGTTAACGCGCATTTTTCAAAACCTTGACTAAATAGTATCGTACATATGAAAATAATAGTAATTGATTTTAAGAAAAACTGTTTTAGATCGGATTAATCGATTTGAGTCATGAACCTGATCCAGATAAATTACCTATCATTATTTGAAAATAAATTACATTATCTATCATTATTTTAAAATAAAAGAAATCTATTATTTTCAGAGAAATCAGTTTTAACTGAAATTGAAACTATTAGCCACTTATAAAAGTAATAGATTATTCTTCATATTCATTTCTTTATGAAAATCGCATTATTTTTGTTTTCTATTGGAAAATTATGATGAAATATTGATTTTATATATATATCAATAATAGAGAAGTTGTGAGCATATTTAATTAACAAGTAAATTAATCGATTAGGTCAGAATAAAAGATGAAATAATCACACTTATTGATTTTTTTTGAGTAGAAATTGCCTAAAGATTAAAATGACAAAATAATTTCAAAACGTTTAAAAAATCGAGTTTCTTGTAAAATTATTAAATATCTGAGAATTTTTTTATTGAAATATTATATAATAACTAATAATCGGAACTCGTTTGAAATAGGAAAAACCCAGACAATTTTTAGGAAAAGAAATTTCGCAATTCAATTTGCTTTTTGTTATAAAGATCTCTATCTAATTCTAATATATTACATAAATTAATAAAGTTTTTCACTCTATACTAAACAAATCTCTATTTTTTTTCATTTATTGCACTAAGATTTTAACAATAACACTTTTTTTATTCAACTTTATATGCTAAAAAATAACAGGCTACTCACTAATATAGCATTCATTTTAAAAAATCTTAATTTTAAAATTATTATTTTTTTAACTAAAAACTTACCGGTGTGTGTCCGACAGACTTCTGTCAAAAACTCTCTCTTAACAACTTTTATAAACCGGAGATAGGTGCGACTTCCACTAATTTGAGACCGCATTGCCCTCTGGTGCACGATTTGGGAAACACCTAATTGCTTTATGAAGAGAAATCGCCGTCTTTATTATTATTATTTATCATATACAACGTCAGCAGTGAATTTTCCATTGACGTCAAATCGTAAGATTTCACTTTTCTTAATTTTGCACAGTCATGGAAGGTTTATGAAGTGCATTTAATGTTGCAAAAGCTGTGTCCTGAAGAAAAAACTGAAATGCAAAAATTTATTTTAGTGATATCGAAAGAATTTTTAATGCAATAAATTACTTTTTATTTCTTAAATATTCAGTTGGACATATGAATTTTTTTTAAGAAAATTCATATATCGAACTAATATCAATTCGGTCTTTCTTTTTTTTTTTCTTTAATTCTACTGTAATTTTACCACTTTAACAAAATTTTTGGTATATTAATAAATTCCACAAAAAAACAAAACACATAACAGTATCGAATTAAAAATCTATCAAAAACGAAACGAAAAAATACAAAAATCGTTTGGCCTCCCAACATCTCAAGAATCTCGTTCCATCGTTATTCTCCGTGACGTCTTTTAGTGTGTGTGCACTGGAGGAGCGAGCCGTGACGTCACAGCGAGGACCCAGACATCGATGAGAAGGATCTGACGACAAAAGTGTAAAAGTTAAACTGCTGAACATGGCGGAAGTGGATTTTGTCATTTGCTACAAATCATAGAAATGAAATAGTCAGTCAGGTAAGTCGTCGAATGATATTGTTCTAAGAATTAATTTAGAAATTGTGACGAGAACAAACATAATTCTTCTCCTTGTTGATATGGGTGGGGTCAACTTTAAGTAATAGCAGTTCAAAGACCTTATTACTGCTGTTGAATCGTTATCGGTCGACATCAAAAATAACGGAAAGATAAATTTCTAATGACATCCATACAGGTTAGCACAGTATGGTAAAAAAATATTATGTAAAAAAAATATGCCCCGATGTTAAAAAAGCGAAACGTAATGCTGTTACTAACCCATCCATAATGTTTGTTCGATTTAAAACACTGTCACATCATTATTTCTAGTGTGTATATACTGTATATAGTATACAGTAACATCTCTCTCAAATATAGATTAAATTGAATTCTGGAATATGATGTGAACACAACTGTACTTAATTGGATCGTTTAACATTTCACCCCATTTCCTTTCCCAAATTCCAAATGATATTACAGTAACATTTAAAACAAACCGTAAGAGGGGGAATATGGTGTAATTATGACGTGTATTCACGTGATCGGGTATAACTACATTTTAAATATGAGTGTCACAGTACACATTGCTGACTTTTTGAATTGACTTGCGGATTACACGTGTAAAGAATCGAATTTGAGCAGACTATGCATTAAGTTTTTTTCCTTCTAATTTAAAATGAGCAACATCTGGCCGCCATACGCAGTTTACAATAATGATAGTTTTACTGTAATTTTTAAATGAGATAATTTAATTAGAATTCATAAAAAATATTAAAATTGGTGCCATATATTTACTAATGAATCTGACTGATGGAAAAAACTATAAATACATTTTAAAAGAATTCAAGTTTATCACTTCAAGCAGAAATTATACTGTAATTCTTGAAGGGAAATGACGTCATTGTGGAATCTGGTAAGGTTACTTTAATATCACGATATACTATTGTGAAATTTAATATATAAAAATGATATTTAATTAAGCGAAATTATGACGTTAGTTGTTTTAGAAAGTGTCTTTTGCTTTGTTTAAAATATACGAGTAATAAAAATCAATATTAATTTGGTTGTAAGTAGTGGCGTCATCTCGTGGTAGAAATAGAAATTAAGTGTTTAAAAAGTTGTAATGCACGTGATCATCCGTGTAGTTAACAGAACGGCTATTACATAAATATACTTAATGATCTTCATTCTATTGTATTTAAAATCTCGAGTTTCAATCGCTAACAATGGCCTAAACGTCTTTTTAAATGCAACATTTATCGGTATGCTTCGTTGTCAATAATCTAGAAAAATTTCATAACTCTTTTACGACCAGTCATATTTTCGATTGGCAGAATATTTGGATATGATATGATATCTAATTAAGAAATATGGGTCATTATCATTGATTTCGCCATAAAAATTCTTCCTACTCATTAAGATTTGATCGTTGTTTCACTTCAGTTACTTCGTGCTGTCAGACGGGGAACGTAAAACGTGCATTAAGTTTTACATCCTGATGCGACCCGAGCCGATAACCCTCAACCTATTTTGAGTTTCGAATCGCTGTTAAGTATCCGTGAATGATTTTAAAACATATTTTTAATCTGAATTGCCTGTTTAAGTCACTAAAGGTCGATGACATGCTTATAATCAAAACAAGTTTTAATATTTGCAAAATATTGTGATCAGATACACAATAAATAATAATTGAAAATCCTTGTGTTTGGTTTAATATAATTTGGAGCCTTAGGAGTGGTATCCTTACTTACCGGAAACACTTGTACTCATTTCCTGTTTCAGTCGGAATGATTAAATGAAGGCTTTTTTAGATTTTTCTCTAAGGTTTGAATAAAAAACAAACTAGGGAGTTTCTCAGTCACCCACACTGAACAGACTTTGACCTCGATTATTTACGAATTTTAATTTTTCTCTAATGTATGTGGGGTCCCTAAAGGGATGACCTCGACAGGTGTTGTCCGATTTTGTTTTCCTTTAAAGGCATAAATTAGTTGAATAGCGTTAATGTTTCTAACACCCTTTATATATTTTAAAGGTAGCAGTTTCATCCAGCTATTGAATAATTTTAAATACAATTGAATAATTTTTAAAAAATTCGCCAAGTTTAATTGAAGCAATTTTTAAAGCTCCTATGTAATATAAATACAAAGGTTCAGTATTGTTATTGCATACCTGAAAAGAGAACGGTTGCGATGACGTCGAATTATTTCTCCCACGTGACTGGTTCCTGCCAATCAACCGATTCGATGAGGTATTGTCTGGACAAGCATGCCTCGTACCTGGTCGCTAGTCTTGACTCTCTGTTTAGTTTTTGTGTTGTAATTGCGAAAATTTTAATTAAGTTATATTAATAATTGATGTTTGTGACAGTGATGGGCAACTAACATATCATCGAGTCTTTCATACCAATCAACAGGTGTTCTTATATAGTATTTGTCGCCATTCCTGTTCCTCTTGAGAATTTCGTGTAAGTAGGACATGCTTTATTTTTAAAAACAAGCTTAAAAGTAAGGCGAAATATGGACGTTTTCAAAGTAAAATTTGTCACTTTTATAAGTTTAATCCAACTTGAACTTATTTTGTGTCGATACTGAACGGCTTATCTACCTATTTCATCACTATTAATAAACGCTAGTTGCGGAATTATTCAGTCGTGCCTGAAGTTTGAACTCGTATATAATATAAAGGTTTTACCGTTCAGGATATCCTATCTTTTCTATTCTATCGAAAAAACAAAATTATAGTCTAAACTACAACTCGACAGGTTTGTAACTTTAGTATATTCATTCTTTGTTTCTGCAATTCATTGCTATCGCTACCGATTTTCATTTATCTCCTGTTTATAAGAAGAGATATTTATGTTTATAATAATATCACTTACACTTAATGTTTATAATTAGATTTATCTTTTTTATCTTAATTTTAAACCCGTACATAATTCCATCATTCTAATGTTTAAGTGATAAATGTCCGGTTCTATTCTGGTAAGGATGGCTTTTAGAACAAATATTTATTTGTTTTCTTATTTATGATTCAGTGTTCCCTCTTTAGTGCCTTTTCCTATGACGTCACGGCCGAACCGTCCACTCAAAATCGTTGTGGTAGGAGATGGGACAGTAGGCAAAACATGCCTTCTGATTAGCTATACTACCGGAAGTTTTCCTGAAGGAGAATATGTACCAACTGTGTAAATACCTTTTAAATTCTTCTATGTAATTGTATGTATACAGTATATATAACCATATAAAGTATAAAATTTATTACATTTTACTTTTTAAGATTCGATAATTTTGCTGGAACAATGAATTGTGATGGGTTACAAGTTAGTTTGACTCTATGGGATACAGCCGGACAGGAAGATTACGAAAGACTGCGCCCTCTCTCATATCCGGGTGTAAGATATTTTTTTCCTCTAAATATCGGAATAACTGTAATTCTGTTAAATTATTTTTAATGAACGTATTTTTACTTGGCAGACAGACGTGTTTCTTTTATGTTTTAGCGTTGATAATCGACCGTCTTTTAATAATATTGCCACAAAATGGCAACCAGAGATTCGACATCTTTGCCCCAAAGCACCTTACATCCTAGTCGGTGAGTTCCCTATTCACATTGTCTCTAATATAATGTGTATCAATTATTAACAAATGCTCTCGTTTATTATCAGCAACCAAAACTGATTTAAGAAGTGTATCAGACAATAGAAATCTTATATCTAAAAGTAGCGGAAAGAAAATGGCAGCAAAAATTAAAGCAGCAAAATACGTGGAATGTTCAGCCAAAACAATGGAAGGTGTTCAAGAGGTGAAAGACATATTTATAATATACACATATACTTTACAATTTTTGATCATTAATACTGAATTTTCTGCTTTTTCAGGTTTTAGAAGAAGCTGTCAGGTCGGTTCTTAATCCAAAGTCAAGCCTTAGAAGTCAACGGCAGAAATGCTCATTGCTTTAGTATTTGTATATTAGTCTTTATATGTACAGACAGCATATTCGATAACGTTTATTGTTACACCAATAAATTGAACTTTAATAACGTTTTGTAGTCTTAAAAAAAAAAAAAAAAAAAATTTTAATGGACTATCCATGTATTATTTAAATATTTATATGAGTATTGTATGTAGCCAGGTGCTACTAGTTATAATATAAAATTTTAAACTGTATTCAAAAGTAAGTTTATAACTTATACAAAAGATTTAAAACTGAAAAAATTTTGTATGAAAATAAAAGAAAATAGATTAAATTTCTTAAATTGAAATTCCACAAATATTAAAGTTCAGTTTTGACTAAAAGAATTAATACAATAGACAAATTTGCTTGACGTCATTTACTTAAACAGAAACAACGAAGAATAACACTTTATAACGCTCCTTTAGCGTCATTTTTATCGAAATGGGATAAAAATATTTTGAATAATGTCCTGAACTGATTATAAACAAACTGTTTGTTATTTTAACATCCATTTATGTGGAGAATTTTAAAAATTTCATCATCGTCACAAGATAACGAGTAAAGTTTCTTTCAAACAATCTGGAACGAATTTTCAAATTGAATTAATTACGCTGATATAGTATGTTAGCAACTGTTGTATATCATTACTAAATTATTTTTAGTGTTACTATATACTATTCAAATAACACGAGGACTTTCCCGCTTAAAAACGGCTGAAAAAACAACAGCGGACGACTTTGTGAATGACGTCATTGCTTTTGCTATTCTGTATAGTGAGTTTATTTAAAATCCTGTTTATAAAAAATAGAAGAATGAAACTAAAATTATGTTTATTATAATAATAAACGTAACATTAGTTTTGTGTAGTTGTAATTAATAAAATTATGCTTATTAATTACAATTCAATAGTGATTTCAAAATTTTAAAATAATTTGTTAATTTTTAATTTGATTCATTTATGCTTGCTATTTTAATTATGATCATATTAACGTTAAATAGTGTTTTTATATTTATTGTATTATGATCTTAAGTAGGATTATAATTTCCAGATTTCTTGAAATTATTTTTTCTGTTTTAATTATCTTGATTATTTTTTAAATTTTCACATAAAATTCCATATCATAATTTTTCATTAGTAATTTCAATTACTATACTGTATATGTATTACTGAATAATTTTTCTAATTGTTTTCCCCCTATTTAATACATATAATTTTAGTTCATCCATAATTTACTAAAATTATATTAGCTGTTTAATTATGCAGTTAAAATAGCTTATCACCAGGAAATGTTTCATAAATTTTATCATAATTTAATGAAATTTTAAATTGTATTAACTCTTAATTTTATGTACAAGCAAAAGAGAGTTAAAATTCTCAAACTAAATTCTAATTCCAAAAAATAGCATTTGAAGTTTTCTTGCCCAATACAAGTATTTGAGCCACAAGGCAATAGTGCTGTATTAAAAAAGTAGATAATACTAAACACAACTTTTTTATATGTATAGCATAAAATATACATTAAAAATTGAAAACTAGATATTGTTTATAATAAGGAAATGGGAAAATTTGTAATGCATGTGCAATCTGAGTAGTGTATAAACACTACTGTATTCAGATTGCACATGCATTACATATTTGAAATCAACTAAAACTTTCATTTTATTTCGATTTTGTTTATTAACAAAGCAACTGTTCTTGTTGACATTTTAGTTATGAGGCCAAATTAATAATAATTATAGCTACGGTATTTATACTCTATAAATTTAAGTGTTATTCATATTAGAGATCATTAAAATTAAATGACAGTCTGGCCAGCTATTTATCTTTTGGTTGTAAGAAAATATTTAATTCTTACAGGAAATATAGTACAATATTTGTTTTAAGTGATTTTAAAATAAAAGATATTTAGTTATGTTTCATTCCTATAATCAATACATCTATTTCATCTTATCCTATTGCAAATAATAATAGTCAAATTTACAAGATCAATTTTTATTTTATAATTAAAATCGAGCTGATATATCTATATTATATCAAGCCGTTACGATTCATTTGAAAGTTCTCTTAAGTCTTTAATAGATATAAAAGAACATTCAATACTGTAAACCAGCCTCAAACTTTTCCACTTGGCGACCCCTTTTACTCGAGAAAATATTTTCGCGATCCTGGGTATAGGGGTATAAAAACTAAGAATACGAATTCAAACATTTGCTAAAATTTCTGCGACCCCAAATTTTATTACGCGGCCCCATATGGGGTTGCGAACCACACTTTGAGAAGCACTGCTGTAAACGATGCTTATCTAATATGAAAATTAAACTGGAGAAATAATTGAAGTGAATGTAACTTATTTTTTTATGGAATAATTAATAAGGAAATCGCGAATTGAAAGGTTGAAAACTTGTTTAAATTTATTTTCAAGCTGATTACGAGATATTCGTTTGTAAGGTCTCAAAAAATACCAATTTATTTTTATTTCAAATTTTTAAACACAAAAACTGTCATAATTCGGTAGCAGAATTAGATGAGTATTCAACATAAAATCAAAAATGGTCTTAGATTGATTCGCCTTTTGTAATGTATTGAAATGTCCTACACATTGATTACTTTCTATTTTTGCTAACCTTTCTAAATCTTTTGTTTCACTTTAGTAATCCGAGAATATTTCTTCAACCTCAAACAATAGTTGTTGTGTCAGCATAATTTTTTTATCGTTTCATTATCTGAGGAAGTTACTTAATGTTCTATCTCATTGGATCAATTAACCTAATCGAAAATATAAACTTTTTATAACGCATATACCGTAATTAGTTGATTACTATATATACGAGTACATGCATCGTATTAATTTAATTTATCTAAGCGCTCTAATTTTATATGCCCAAGTTTACTCTCTTCCGTAATTATGAGTGTCACTATTTGTTCTTCCTAGTTATTTTATTTGCTATTATGATTCGTTTTTCAATTGAATTTTTGAAATTAATTCTCAAATACTGCATTTGAAATGGCCTAATAATAATTAAATTTCGGATAATTACAAAATTATGTTTAATATTTCATTCTCTTACTGTTATGTCTATAGGCTAAGTTTTTCTGCTTAATTCTCCGAATAAATTACAATTCTATTATCTGTACGATGATACGAAGCGAAACATTATGGCCAGTAAAAGTTAAACGGCGAGTAATCATCATCACAGACACTAGTTCATACAGCAAGTGATGTGCTCTATACTGATATAGTATGTATAATTTTTATGACATATATTCCCACTTGATCCACACGGGTGGAAAGCGGCGTCATAAAAATTATACATACTATAGTCCGACTATAGTGGGCATTTCAGTACCCACTATGATCGTCCATACTCCTAATGGGATCAGCTGTCAGGTGAAGAATGGGTTTCTATGACCGGACTCGGACCTGGAGATATGGGACATAAGATTTGAACCCGGATCCTTTAGGTAGAAGCATATGTTTTCTTCGCGGACATTCAGCCGACTCTAGTGATATATTGTTCGTTTAATCTCTCCACGATTTAATAAATTCAAAATTGAATTGGAGTATTATAATAATTGGTTCTCAATATTAATATTTTGTTGGATTAGATTGTTTTTAATTATACCATCTCACAAAAGACTTTTTTGACAAATGGTGCCCCTTCCCGATCATTTATCAGTGACGGAAGTGAATACAAGCTCAATCATCGGTCACCGTTTTATAGTTCCGTTAACCGTTTCACAGGGAGGTGTAGCCTGTAGTAACACCTTTAGAGTCTATTTATACAGTTGCATTAAGAGCACGAGCCGAGTATTCAGGAAAATTTGTTTAACGTTTTTCGATGAAACTATTCATATTGATACCGAGCTCGTCTGCTCTACAACCAAATCTCGTTCTTTTTTTCCAACAGATGATGCCAGTTTCCTTTCTAAAGAATACTAACTGACAGGGCGAAGCAAGCTCTTTCACATGTTGCTCAGTCAATCCGGCTGAGTCCTTCTTGCGGAGGACTCAACCGGATTGTGGAGGCGGGGATCGAAGGGCCGATGGACCCCATGATAAATATTTTCAAGGAGTGGGACCCGAGATTCGAACCCGACCCCATGATAAATATTTTCAAGGGGTGGGACCCGAGATTCGAACCCAACCCCATGATAAATATTTTCAAGGGGTGGGACCCGGGATTCGAACCCGCCCCCATGATAAATATTTTCAAGGGGTGGGACCCGAGATCGAACCCGGGTCCCATGATAAATATTTTCAAGGGGTGGGACCCGAGACTCGAACCCGGGTACTGGGTCAGCCGGATTGTGGAGGACGGGGATTGACAGGCTGGGCCCGGACCCCACGATAAATATTTTCAAGGGGTGGGACCCGAGATTCGAACCCGGGTCCTCAGAGTGGAAAGCCGGGATCCGAGATTCGAACCCGGGCCCTCCAGAGTGGAAAGCCGAAGCGTTTCCACGCGGCCACCCGAGATTCGAACCCGGGTCCTCCAGAATGGAAAGCCGAAGCGTTTTACTCGAACCCGGGTCCTTCAGAGTGGAAAGCCGAAGCGTTTCCACGCGTCCAATCCGGCCGACCGATTGAAGGGATTTAGAATGTATGTTTCAGTTTAGTTATCGAATTACGCTGCCGAATCACAAAAGTGATCTATTTGGCAGAGACCACTTGTAGACCCTATCATGGGCTGGCCAACAACCATGATGGAGTCAACCAGAAGGTTGAATGAGATGTTTAAATGGATCGGGCCTGGATCTCTCTTATCTTTCCAAAGCCCATTACGAACTGTTCTACATCGTCAGCCGGATGGCTACGGATAAAGTGATGACTTAGTACTAGAAGGACTGGATTCTCACATCTTTTTTCATGAAAGTCTCAGCATATTGTCCCCGTTCTACAGTTCTGTTGACTACTACACAGGAATGCGTCGCCCATATTAACAACGCTGTTGGCTTTATCACTTAATAATCGGTAAGATTGGAAAATTGGGTTAAAAAGGAATGCCATTAGATATAAGCTAGCTCGTTATGGATTCTGAAATGGTGGTCATTTAAATTCCTCGTGAAATTTGACGTCATAACACTACCTAATTATTTAGCCTGGACTAGATATTTGATCCGGACCATTGAATTCCATCTTCAGCCGTTTGATTAAACCCTTTACGAGTACTAATCAATCCACAATGGGTTGAGGTGCTGCCACATAATTTTGTGAGATTCGACAATCTTTATAGGTTTCTATCTCCTTAATAATATCACTCAAGGTAGCCTTATAGTAAAAAGCAGCTACATCTTTTGCAGTGCCGATTTCGGTTCTCACAGCTGTAAATTTCTGAGGAGGATCTACGTTCCCACTTGATTGATCCCATCGAGAATAAAGGCATTCTATGGCATGTTCCAGAATAACTGTCGTATAATATATCAGATAGAATATGATATAAAATTATAGAGGAAAAATCTGGAAACAAAATTTCAAATGTTATGAATATTTCTGAAATTATAGTTGATCTGAGAAAGTTAATCTCTCTCATATATCTTTTTAAAATATCTCAAAATATCAGAATAAAATTTGAAGAATACTGTAGCTCAGGGTTCCCAAAGTGCGGCCCGCGATCTTGAATTCATACAGATAATTTACATTTTTACGAAAAAATAAATAAATTTTATCATATTATAATGAAATAATTGTTCAGTTAATAAAAGTTAATTCCAAATAATGAAAACATATTTGGAAGCACATATATGCGAAAAAACTTTCTCAGTCATGACTCGAATAAGTCCAAATTGAGATCAAAATTAACTGATGAACATTTAAAAGCGATGTTAAGTCCAAATTGAGATCAAAATTAACTGATGAACATTTACAAGAGGTTCTAAGAATACATTCAACCGACTTAGAACTAAGGCTCAATATTACTATTAAAAGAGAACATTTACAAGAGGTTCTAAGAATACATTCAACCGACTTAGAACTAAGGCTCAATATTTGTTTTCTTTTAAAACAACTTCTGCACAAGTCACACACTTCAGGTTGATAAATTTATTTATTGTAATCTTTTTTTATTTGAAATTATTTAGTTATTTTTGTTTAATTATTTTTGAGATGTGTTATTTTAAACAGTTTTTAATAAAAAGTAATTATTTTCATAAAGAACGATTATTTTATAAAATCAGCATAAATCTTTCCCTTGTGTCTAACTTTTTATCGATTTGAACGCATTTTTCCATAACACTTTTTTTTGGCCCGCTAAATATTTTGGAATTTACAATTTGGTCCACATAGGCAAAACTTTGGGAACCACTGCTGTATCTGATTAGTCCATCATTTGAATTCTATACGCTTTTATAAAATTTATAATCAGTTATTTTCTCTATACATCAGCAAACTATCGTTTCTATATTAATATTACGCTACTTTATATATTATAATATATTACATTATTAAGCAAATGATTTCCACAATTACATTATTAAGCAAATGATACAATACATTTATTAAGCAAATGATCATTCCAGTGTCTCCTACAACTAGTACTGGCGGCAGTGTTTTCTCTATACATCAGCAAACTATCGTTTCTATATTAATATTACGCTACTTTATATCTTATTATTTATTAAGCAAATGGTCATTCCAGTGTCTCCTACAACTAGTACTGGCGGCAGTGCTTTCAGTGCCTTCATTCATAGTTTAAGAAAGTAAAGGATTGGAATCAATGTATCAAGTGTAGAAGTTACTTTATTCCTTAATCTTTAGACATTCTGCACCAAAATCATTATGATTATCTAATAAAAATCTTCCCAAATTATTATTCTTTCTACACTATTAAAAAGTATGCGGAATTTCCATTTTTTCAGATCAATATATTTCTTGAGTATAGGATAAATACTTATATATGACAAGGAATTTCCTTCCTTTTAATATCGAATATCTGCCTGTTTATTGAAATTGTTTCGCATCTCTATCATGACATGATAATGCAAATCGTGGATCTATATGATTACAGATAAGCCAAACCGATCAATTTGAAAACAGTCGAGGCAAATGATGTTATGATATGATTATCTTGGAAGATTAAATATAATAGATTTTTACTTTTCTGTTCAATTTTTCTGTTAATTGTTAAATTCTTTAAAACTTCTTGGTACCAAACAATCTGACTATTTACATGATGGATTTATAATTATTATTTCCGAACTTATTCAAAATATTGTAGTAATATTAGACATATAGATTAGTCCAGCAATTTAAAATAATGCATAGATTCAAGGACCTGCTAGTTTTATAAATATCATATGCAAATTCTAATATATTGTATGGGTCTGAAGTTTCGTGCTGTTTCTGCATTATACGATATGAATTGTATCCATTTGCATTAATTAAATCAATTTTTTTTTATTAAAATTTTTATAATCCGTATTTTTATTTTAATGGCCAGCATGTTTAACAGCAACCATTCTGAAATGCAAATACAATATAATGAAAAATTCTATTTAAAATTAACATGATATTTTTAAAATATAAAATTTTAAAACCGAAAATATTTATAACAAAAGGAATACGTGACGATATTAATAAATTCTAATATTGCGACAGTTATGCTAATAAAATGTATACGAATGCGCATAACTTAGAGCCAGGAAATCGTTTAAAAGTTCATTTTACCTTTAATCATTTGAATAAATTGGTAAACGCGATTAAAGGTAGCGAATGTTGGTGAAAGGTTTAGAAAAGGACAATATATATATTATATAGTGAGGAAAAGATGAATACATCATTCCGAAATATCAATTTCAGTTCTTTCATTTGTTATTGAAAAACAAAATGCTCATCTTGATTATGAAAAGTGAAAACAAAATGCATATTTAACGGGTAATTCTTTCATTTGTTATTGAAAAACAAAATGCTCATCTTGATTATGAAAAGTGAAAACATAATGCATTTTAAGGGATTTTTTTTAACTTTTTCATTCAGAACATGTTCACATTACTGGCAAGCATAAAAATTATATGAGAATATATATAAATGCAGCGGGTACTAATTTTAAATATATTATAACAAACAATCTTCTAAATACAGCAGACTCTCTGTTATCCGGGGTTGGATTAACCGTGACAATCCATAACCCGAAGTGATTGTTAATTATCGATGTTTTATCTTCGATACTCTATCTGAAAGATTTTTAAACGCCCCGATTAATTTCTTTATTATATCTTAAATAATTGGTGATAAAAATTATAAAAAATATAACAATAATTCGTTGTTGAAAATAAATCAATTTCTTGTTTCCTTTTTTTCAATAAATTATAGAACATTTTAATATATGTATGAATGAATTTTACTTATTTTTTAAATATTAAATGCATATTGTACATAATTCCGAATTTTTTATTGTCTTGCGGATTATCCGGGGTAATTCATTTCTCGATTACACCCGTTAATCGAAGTATATTTATGATGCTTATCATATCTATTTATAGATATGTTTAATTCGTTATCTGATTCATTATCTTATCTTTTTTAAAGTACCGATCCAATCATGGGAAAAACTATGAAAATTTATGAAAATTATTATTTTTTTATTTTCTGTATAATGTATTTCCATACTGAATATAGAAAATAAAAATTGAATTAGTTATCTGAATTTATAATTGATAAAATATGTATCTAATACGAATTAATGAAACAAAATAGATATGAAATATGCGGGACAAAGTTTAATTAATAGATAGTTTATAAATTAATACAGTAATTAGTTTAATAAATTGAAAAATACTACAATTAGGTTAAAATCCAAAGTAGAATACAAATATTTTAAATATTTATCTTTCATAACAAAAAATAAAAAAAAAATATTATATTGTCTATCCACTGAAAAAATTATTTATTAAAACAACTTTTAATTTTTAATATTAATAATTACAGTATTTCTTAATTACAGCCAATATTTCTATTGAAATTAATATTTATCTTATATAAATATTATTTATTCACATTAAAATCTTAGAACAAATTTTATTTACTATTAAAACTGAAACTAACTTGTAAGTATAGTACGGTCAATAACAAATTATTCGTTGAGATGAAATATTAAAAAAAAAAAAAATATTATATGCGAAATCATCCTTTCAGTTAATTTGATATTTCTACACTTATAGAACACGAATTTTGTTATAAATTCGTTATTTTTGTAATAAAATTTCAACTCGATTGTTAACGATTTATTAACGCTGATCAGAATGTTTCTTTTGGATTTATTGTACTCTTTTTTTCCTAATTTAAAATATGCGTGAAATTGTATCAAAGTCCATAGAAGCGCAAATCTATTTCAATCGAAAAATGATATATTCGAGAAAAGTACGAGTAGAATATCATCTGCTATTTATTAAATTTAACAGATGAAAAATCTAATGTTTCAACTATTCAATAGTTCGTTTACAGATGTAATTTTATAATAAGGACAATCCATATACAGTACTGTACTGAGAATTTGCTTTACTTTTCAATCATTGAGAAAGGAGTACATAGTACAGTATAGTCTAATCAGTGACAGATGTGCTGAAATATGTTTGTTTTCTGTTTATATATCTTCGTTGGAGTGTTTGTGTCCTTTTCAGGATTGTCAAATTCTATCAAACATAAAAAAAAAAAAACTGGTAGACTCTTTGATAGAATAAGCAGAAAATTAAAATATCAAATTTATATTTACAATATAATAGTATTTATATAACGACTATTATAATGTTATATAATAATTTACATATATATATAAAGTACAGTAGTGTATGTATTTGTATATATAGTGGATTCCGCTTAATTGGGACACGTCGAGCCAAGCCATTTTATCCCAATTAAACGGCTGTCCCAATTAAACGAAGTATCCATTATAAGGCAAAAACCAATGAACAAAATCCATTTGTGCCTGCAAGTCTCGCAATTTTAACGATTGCGAGACTTGCAGAAGGACAAATCATGTGCCACCACATGGATGCTGGATAAAGAATTTTGACTTCATACTGTACTGTCAGCCACATCAATAGCAAATTCGTCAACGACGAATTTGCTATTGATGTGGCTGACAGTACAGTACCCTTTCCTGGTGCTATACTCAAATCTCCAGTCTTCAAACTTTATAATTATGTACTTTTACTTATTTTTAGACATGGACCCTTTTCATATTTGTCTCAATAAAAATATGTTAGTTATTTTACCAGTATATTACTGCTATTCTGGTAAAATAATTAATAATGCACGGTCTTTCTTTTCCAAAAGTATATGATGATGATCGCAGAATGGTTTGCTTGCAATGATCTACTGACAATTTATACCTAATGAGAAGTTTCGTAATCTGTTATGCTTATTTGGATAAATTTCACCTTGATGTGAAAATTTGAACAATTTTATTTTCATTAAAATAGCAATTTCTTATAGAAAGAAAACTGGCGTCATCTGATGACAAAAAACAAAAGGATTAATTATTTTGACAATTTATATCTAATGCGTAGTTTTGTATTTGTATGCTTTTATCTGAGATAAATTTCACCTTGATGTGAAAATTTGAACAATTTTATTTTTCATCGAACATGGCAACTCCATGGCCTAATTAGCATATATTTAGGTCAGTATAACATATTGATTAGAATCCGCTCCAGAGAGATGTGATTAGGATAAATTAATTTATAATATTTCTTAATACAATATTTAATTACATAAACTTTGACAAACATGGGGCCTCCTCAAGCGCGGGGCTCGATTGGGTGCAATCTTTAAATCCGGCACTGTTCACAGATTATCTCAGTAATTTGGGTAGTTTGTGATTAATGTACAATTTGTTTTGTTACAATTGATTACAAATTATCTACAACCATCATGAATTAATAGGCATATTAAGTAATATGCTTTTATATCCTGTATTATCTTAAAAAGGAAACATTTCTAGACTCATGCTTATGTGGATTTTTTGCTTTGTTTTGGTGAGTAGTATCTGTGATTTAAATTTTGTCAGAGCTTTTAGGAACCATTCTAAATAGTGGAATTTTTATAACTGTTTACTACATTATTTTGATGTTATTTTTCAGAATGAATACATACAATCCTAAATATATTTATATTTAATAGTAGTAGAGACAATATTATAATTGCAACACCTTAAACATGAATATCTTTTCAAACAACACTTTTTTTGCTTTTGGTGTTTTCTTCTAGTTATATTTTTATATAGGTTTTTCTTTAAAATAATTAACAAAAGAATATATATTTAAAGTTATAGATGGTTGATATAACAATACAGGTAATATATTAAATATGGCTTGAAATATATATTTTATTATAGTAAAATATTTTAAAATGAATCTTGTGATATGAAGATACTATAAGTTACAGGTTGATGAGAGTTTATTCTTTTCATTTAAACTTTTGAAAGTTTAAAATATTCAAAATGAGCAAATCAGTATCATTAGAGCTGTAAAACTTATTAAAATAAAATAGGTAAAATTCTGTAAATTCAGTATATATTACAGTCGGACCCTGTTAAGACACAGTTCAGTAACACACAAGTCTGCTTAACACGCTGTTTTACCATAGCTATCTTGATAAGCAGTCGCTTATGATATCATTCCTAGACATCTTCATTATTAAATCTTGTGATCAGTGCAATTAGCTGCACGTTCAACCATTTTATATTGGTCAAATTTTAAGAGTTACAAAGATTTTTTCTGTTAAAAGTGATTTTCGTAATAATTAAAAATAATGTCGAAAGAGTGTAAACATAAACAAAAGGCTTATATGATCGAGGAAAAACTCAATGTTATTGAATGAATTCGAAAAAGGGCAAGACAAGCAGAAATTGCCAGAGAACATAATCTACCTGAGTCTACATTATGTGAATAGTTAAAAAATGAGGATAAACTTGGTCAGTTTATTAATAACTGTAATTCACAGTTTACTTAACCCACGGTTTAGTAACCAGACTACCGCATGTTAACGGGGTCAGACTGTACTTATATTAAACTTATACTATTGTTTTTTAAATTCAGTTTTCTTAGTGTGGTATTTAATTTCCACTCACATATCTCACTCTTTTGTGGGATGCAAGAATTTTTCAAATGAAAAAGATTGGTTTTGTTTTTGTTGTTTCTCTGGAAATTCCATTTAGTAAAACTATCATTTGACAAGTTTGTGCAAAATTTTGGCAATTTTTAGACCTTGACTGGCATTATTTTATTGTAAGTAATTTCTATGTTCTAATATTTTCTTCTGAATGTTGTTATTTTGTTTATGTAAAATGGTTACTGTAAATAATCATATATATGTCAAAAATTTTTTATGAAAATAATTATGATGAAAAGGATTTGCTTGTACATAAGGAAATCGAAAATCAGAAAATTTTTTATAAGATTGTAAAATTCATTAGCTTAGTTGTACCTTTTCACCAGCTATCTGATCCACTTTATTTACTTCTAACAAAAGATCAGTTGATCAGTTTTCACCTTATTGATTCTTTTAATTTTTTCTTTATATGAATTAATATTTTTTTAGGTATTTAAATATTGGAATCTATACAAATATGATCAAAAATATGTGAAGTTATCAGATTGCATTCTCTTTGTGCTATTAGTGTATCCTATGGTAACAGTAGGATCCATAATATTTATTACTAAAAAATACTTCTTTCTTGCTGATTTTTTATTAAAAATACATGGATGTTATTGTTTATATTTAAATACATTAAAAAATATAATTTTTACTGGTGCTTTACAAATAAGATCCAAAATCTGCAGATGAATCTTTTTTAATGAGTAAACATAGTGATTACCATATGTATCATCAATAAGTCCCCGATATTTATGCCAAAATATAATATGAAATATGAAAACAAAAACCTGGAAATATAAAAAAAAAAAAAAAAAACAAGAAAAAAAAAAAAAAAAAAAAAAAAAAAAAAAAAAAAAAAAAAAAAAAAAAAAAAATGACTTTAAAATACAATAAATTCCAACATCATTACACCACACTGTTTATGCTGTTTAAAATGATTTATTTACAAATTAAATTTATTATAAGTTCATAATTAATTAATTAGTACTGTAATTGCATAATGGCCTATTTAATGCTGCATTTTGTTACTAAGATTTTTTCCAGGTATAAAGATGTTAAATCAGTGGTTTTCAACCTTTTGTCTATTGAGGAACACATTTTAAAATTTGGCAGCACACCTAAATATTAAATAATAATTTAGATTTAATAACAAACTTTTATTAACAGATTATTGTATTTATTCTTATTTATTACATTCAGATTATAGACATATTCGTACACAGAATCATTAAATGGCATCCCTTATTAAGTTATAGCACCACCTGCAGATTTTGTTTTTTTAAAGAAACTATATCAGAAAGCATAAAGCACTACTATTAAATTATTATATAATAATAATTTAAAGAAACTATAATTTTAATTTAATTTTTATTCCTTAATTTTTAAATTATGAATAACGACAAAAAATTATTGGCTGTCGCAGAAATTTGAGGGTTAAATTTTTCTAATGATACCCTAATTTATAGGAATTGGTACAGTGGTTTGATTCACATATCTCACTTTTGCCACAGCTAATGCAATTGGCATCATCAAACAAGAAGCTGTCTATAACCTGAAAAATTAAGAACACAGCTAAATGTCATTCCCCAGTTAACAATATATCAATAAATATAGAATTTTTTAGAAATTCTTATTTTCAAAGGGCTATCCAGCCAACCATGTTTCACTATTAATATATATGATGATTCATACAATTACATACATACATAGTTCATTCTTAATTTTTCACAGCACACCGTCAAAGTTTTGGCAGCACACTAGTGTGCTGCAGCACAGTGGTTGAGAATCACTGTGTTAAATTCAACCTGTCTGAAGTTAAGATGTTTTTATACACTGATAATGAATGTTCATTTTCAGTTTATAAAAACATCTGATTCCACATCGCAAGAAGTGATTGGTGCAAATTTCAAACTGGCTAAAAGTTCTGGAGACACATCAACACATAATCCCTTATTTCCTCCCAAAATATTTGTAATATCTGCTAATAAATCAAAACCTGAGTTTTTTGTAAAACAGAATTAAGGTTCTCTATCATTTTTTAACCCTTGGATCCAGGTATGCATTCAGGACTACTTTTGCCACAAACAAGTGCACCTTGTGTTTCAAGTTTTCTTATTGTTTCTGCTAGAAAGGAAGTTGAATAAAAGCAAATTCTGGGGTAATTCCATCTGACAAAAAATAACTTGGGCTTAATGCAATTGACATCATCAGGCAAAAAGCTGTCTATAACCTGAAAAATTAAGAACACTGCTAAATGTCATTTCCCAGTTAACAGTAAAATCAATAAATACAGAATTTTTTAGAATTTCTTATTTTCATTTATCTACTTAGCTCTGCTGTCTATAACCTGAAAAATTAAGAACACTGCTAAATGTCATTTCCCAGTTAACAGTAAATCAATAAATACAGAATTTTTTAGAAATTCTTATTTTCATTTATCTACTTAGCTCTATTAAAATTTATAGCATAATAAGATGCAGCTTTCAACAAAGTCACTCCCAATAGGTAATAAATGGTGACAATGGGATCCCAGGATTTTTGTACTTAAACTCCTCCATTCTTTTCTGCACCTTAGAGAACATTTTTTGTGGCAGAAATCAAGTAGATGTAAATGAGTAACTTTAGGATATAACTCCCAGATTTCTTTTGCAACTTTGTGTATTCCATATGCTAGAAATGTCACATGTTTTTAATTCTGGATAGAATAACTTAAATCCTTTTACACTCTTAACTGTGTATGGGGGTAACATCTGTAAGAAGCAGAAATGATCGATCTGCCTTCACACCATCTGGCCATAAGATATCTGCAAAATAATACTTTAATTTTTGACACCAGTGTAAAAAATTTAATATTTCATATTATTTACAAAGAGAATTGTTGATAAAACATTTGATTATTGAATAGTCCATTTTTCTAAGACTTTGCATGCAAGAAGATAAGGATTTGATTATACACAGTCCAGTTTTCCAATAATGAAATTTTCCATGTATTGTCCAGCTGCATCTGATGTCTTGTCCAGCTGCGTCTGATGTCTTGTCAACAAAGCTCTACTTTATTGATAGTAAAAAATATTGATTATGCTGCACCATGAATTGTCATTTTTTTTAATAAAATGACAATTAAGGGTGCGGCATAAGTCAGTTAACTGAAAATGCATGATCAATGTGTAGCAGTAGTAGTTTATTTAAAAGATCAATAATGTTCTACAGAAATTGTTCAAAGTTACCCCCATTGTTATCTATACATTTATAACAGTGTTCAGCCGTTGATTTGCAAATCTTGTCACAAAGATCACCATTAGTATCAAAAACATTTTCAAATTGTACACAATCATTTTGTTTAAATATTGTCAGTCTCTTGGCTTTGTAGTAAATTGGCTACTGAGCCTATTTCTTCAAACTTTTTATTTAATTTGTAGATAGCTTGCCTACATGATGTCTGAGTATCTAGGAATTGTTGAACAAAAGCTTCTTTTACAGCTGCATAATCTCAATTAAGTTGCAACCACTTCTTCAAAATAAACACATGCTGTTCAATGGAAAGTTTTCTATTCATTTTGTGCACCTTGGAACAAAAAAATATAACAGCAACAGTGAAGACAATGCAGATAGCTAATTTTCTTCTCCCACTACTACCTAAAGCACGTGTCCCCCACTTTTCACAAATTTGTTCCATCTGGAACAAAACCAATAATAATAATAATAGCAGTTAACTGACTTATGCCACATCCTGTATTTTAATAAATTTATGCTATTTCTTATTAATTGTACAATGTAACTTAATTAATGAAAATTTGCATAACACTTCATTTTTTGTCAATTTTTTAAAATTTGATCCAATTTTCTTTATTCATATCTTATTTTATTCATAAGACTTGCCCAGTGGCAGATTTTGCATCAAGAGGACCCAAGGCATGAGAAATTTTGAGGCCCTATTAAAATAAATGTTTCTCTTTTTTTTTACAAAATCAATTTTTTTATTTTTAGAAAAATACAACTTTGTAACAAAATCGAACAAATAATTAAGTATAAAAACTTAATTATTTGTTCGATTTTGTTACAAACTTGTTAAAGTTATTATAAAAAATTACAAGTTATTATAAAAAATAACTTAACATTGTTCAATAAAAGCTTTAATCACAATAGCACTACAAACTACATATAACATTAATTTATACAACATCTTCTAACATTTTTAACATTAATTCTAGCTTGTTAAGTCTATCATTAAGTCACTTAATCGCAGTTTCCGCCCTATTCACATTCTGCTCAGCTGTATCTGGCTCAACAATGGCAGCATTTGCTCTGCAGAATTCCTCAATTTTCCCCACGTAGGGATGAGGTTTGGCGATTACTTGTTCGATTAATTCTTCACGTGAGGCAACCAATAGAGCCTCCTCAAATAATTTTGGATCGTGTGACATGACAGCTTGTTTGATTTTGTTGTTTAATCTGTTCAAGAATTGTTCTCGTAAACTTTCATCTAATTCCTTTTTTTTTTTGGCATTGCTCTATTACTGCTTTTTCCCTATCACTTGTGCTTGCTACCTTGATAAGTGTGTCAGCTGCCAGAGATTGTAGCCTAATGGCATATGTTTGTACATCCTCACATCTCTGTTGAACACGTGTGGAATTGTTGTAGCCTAATCGTGTAAGGCACCTTCACAAATATTTTCAACATTGGTGCTTTAAAGCTCGTATAATCCATTATATCTTTCATCTTAAAATCTCACCAAGCGTACTCCTTAGCGATCCCTACTAATTTACATTTTTCGATCCCTAATTTCTATCTATCAGACCATAGTGCCAGAGTGGTAATTTCTTCTCTGATATAAAAAAAAATCCATAATTCGCTGGGTTGATTTCCCGTGAAAGCGGTAAGTGACCCAGTAGAAGTGGTCTCCGTTCGCACTGCTGAATCAGTTACGTTAGCCATCTAAAAGTACTAAATTTAGCCACAATTTTGAATTCGTCCACTTTTGGTCCACTTCTCACTCAATTATCTCCTTCTCTCAAGTGAATCACTTCTAAATATCTCACTTCTGACACCAAATGTGGAGTGTACAGAGAACTGAGAGAGAGCTCATGGGACCAGAGACGAACTAATAGGTATTTTGACCTTACAGCTTTAGAAGACAGCATGCGATGGGTAAGGATGGATAACGAATTGGTCAGTGCAAAAGGAGACAACATTCAGTAATCAACTGCTTTTATTAAACCAGATAGACTGTATAATCCATGATTGACAGCCCGTATCATAGAGATATATATACCTGTGGTATTCTTGGGATCGATGAAATTGATGACAAAAAAAATGTTGCTATGTTGGTTAACCAAACTGCCGGGACAACGATGTATAAAGTCTTTAGTCCCAACACACATTCAGTCTCTAGTTTTTTAAGTAAAATCTGATGGATAAACACAAAGGGATCTTAGACGGAGAGGATGAAAAGGTTGAAATCGTAACAGATAGTTGAAGTCAGATGACAACTATAATACTTAAAACACTAGAGAGCACTAAACTGCAGTCATAAGTATTATAATTGTCTTGTTCAGTTTGAGTTAGTTAAATAATGTAACAGATGACAACTGTAGCGTTGTGTAGATTCAGCGCGGATTCCGAATCTAATATGGATGAATCTCAGCGTTTCCTCAGAGTAATCTGAGGATGATTGGCAGAAAAGATCAGTGAGATAGCGAACAGAGAACTTACTTGTTAGATGAGCAAACGAAACGAGCCTACTAGAATAAGCAAGGTAATAGACAAATCCTGATCAAGGGCAGCACGGGCTCTTAAATACCCATGACCTTTCTCTCACCTTTCCTGAGAAAGAGCTGACCAAGATGTTTACTTCTTGGAATGTTCGCCAATCTAGATGTTAACTTCTCACCCATTTGGCGACACCTGCGCATATCCCCCGCAATTTATTGTTATCAGGGACGAAAGTCTGCCTGATGATCAAAATACGACACACTATGTCGCTGTAGCTCAATATATTTATCTTGACAAGCTTCATTCTCTTCTTTCTTTGGAATTTTCTCAACTTTGTCTCCATTCAGGGGAACAGTTTTCTGGCCGTCAACACATATAATAGGCTTAGCTATACACTTAAAATATGTCAAACCTTCCCCAGCAGGTAAACAACTAACTATAGATGAGAAATGTTCAAGAGGAAAGCGAAAATTAGCAACCTGTGCTCTTTTGATTGATTAATTAAACATTTTTACTGTAATATATATTGTTTCTTTTATATACATTAATACAGTGGACTCTCAGTTTTACGAACTTGTACAGATTCCCAAAAAAGTTTGTAAAATTGAAAGTTCGTAAAGGGCAATGGCATTAACATTAGGGACTTTTTCGGACCAACTAAATAATTTGTTAAAATGTATAGTTTTTAAATTGGAGATTCCTAAAAATACAAGTCCACTGCATTTAGTATTTTTTTGATAATTAGTTAAGTAACAAAAATGTATTATTTTTATATTTTTTGGTTTGATATAATAAACCATTTTTTTCTTAAACACATACAGTCAAGAACAAAAGTAAATTGCCACTATACCGCGTCGGCGTGAAAAATTACGTTACGAATGAAATGTGACGGAATCGGCAAAGTAGACATTAATAATGCATAATAATGTCAAATAACGGGTGTTCCATTGTTGAATATATATTTTTAATACTAATGCATAATTTCTTCCCACTTCTTATTCAATGTAAATAATTCAGCTCAATTATTAAAAGTGGAAAATAAATTTATTAAACTTGAAGATCTTTCTGCTTTATTAAGCCATCTTCAGCACAACGTATAAGAATTCGAACATAAAAAACTTAGCAAGAACATAATTTGAATTTTAAATTAATATTATAACATTGTATGCAAATA